>FIZR01010203.1:0-36744 GCA_900060175.1 Ferrisia virgata | reverse complement strand
CATGAAGGATTGACTTTATGATTCCAAGTTGAAATGTTGAGAAAAATCAGAGATGTGACAATCGTGGACTTATTTTATGAAGGATAGATTTTATGATTTCAAGTTGAAATGTTGAGAAAAATTAGAGTGAACTTATTTTATGAAAGATTGACTTTATGATTTCAAGTTGAAATGTTGAGAAAAATTAGAGATGTGACATCAGTGGACTTATTCATAAAGGATTGATTTTATGAATTCAAGTTGAAATGTTGAGAAAAATTGGAGATGCGACATCAGTGAACTTATTTTATGAAGTGTTGATTTATTGATTTTAAGTTGAAATGTTAAGAAAAATTAGAGATGACAATCGTGGACTTATTCTATGAAGGATAGATTTTATGATTTCAAGTTGAAATGTTGAGAAAAATTACAGTGAACTTATTTTGTGAAAGATTGACTTTATGATTTCAAGTTGAAATGTTGAGAAAAATTAGAGATATCACATCAGTGGACTTATTTTATGAAGTATTAATTTATTGATTTCAAGTTGAAATGTTGAAAAAAATTAGAAATGTGACATCAGAGGACTTATTCATAAAGGATTGATTTTATGAATTCAAGTTGAACGCTGAGAATAATTAAGAGATGTGACAACCGTGGACTTATTTTATAAAGTATAGATTTCATGATTTCAAGTTGAAATGTTGAGGAAAATTAGAGCTGTTTGAAGTTGACTCGTCAAAACAGTGGACCTTGACCTTAAATCGATTTCATAATTTTGAGTTAAAATGTCGTTATCCGTTGAGTCGCCAACAGTTGAGCTTTACCTGAAATTGATTTCAAGATTTCAAGTTGAAATGTCGAGGAAAATTTGTTGGCCTTGACTCAGTGGATTTTGACCCTGGTTGATTTTATGATTTCAAGTTGAAATTTTGAGGACGTGTGACATAAATTTTTTGTTTTGAAACGGTGAATATAAGAGTTAAATTTACACCGACAACGTGAAAAGTATTAGAACTTATATTTTTTCAAGACAAAGAGTACTCAGTATTCAAAATAAAAGATTAAAACTGTATGAAATTTTTCTAAGGTATTTCAACTCAAAACCTTTTCACTCCCCATTTATGACTCTTATGAAACAATGTTAAATGCAAAAGTTGTGGGAAATTTGGATTAGAAAAAAAAGTACAGAACCATTTTTGTCATAAAAGCAATTTTACAGAAGATGTGGCAGAAAAACTGGAATTTCGGATGGCGATGAATCCCCTCAATGACTACACATGCCTCCTATCGATGGAGACTTTTATTACGTTGTTCCTGGTAATTTAATTAATTCCCAACGATTCCGGACGCCCTGTTTTTCAAGTAAGAACCACCTTCAGGATTGATATATGTCTCTTGTAATTCCTTCGGACTGAAATTTCTGATATAAACTTTCGCCAAGATCGCTGTTCAGGTAGTTATTATGACGCATCTTTGACGAACCATTGCTCTTATTAGCTAAATTCATACTTTTACCATGGAATTTTTCACATTTGGTATTCGAGAAGTAGGCAATCACGAAACAATACATTCGGGATAATTGTATGTCAATCGGGAAGGTGTATTCAAGGAAAATGTTCGGTAATCTAAGTATTCACCTTTTGAGAAACAAACTCGATTTAAAATGATTTTATCAAACTTCATCGACATTAAATGCTGCAGAGAGATTTTCAAATATTATAAACTCTTCATTTATCGCACCGGGTCCTGTCCTAGAGAAAATCTTGGGGTCGCATCCTGCAGGAAAGTCTCGAATCGCAGTCCAGAGACTTCCTGCAGCATACAACCTAGTTGGAATTGCCCGTTCAGAAGTTTGAAAGTTGATAAAAAGCGAGAGAAGAAATTTGAAAATACAGAAATATTTCGAAAATTTATTTACAACTTTAGAAACATCTGGAGCAAGAGATTTCCATCTTGGTCTTTCAGTGTCTATAAAAAAAAACTAATCAACATCTCCCTTTGGATGGTATTCTTATTCGATCTCAAAACTTTTTGCCAGGTAATTAAATGCCAAAAGAAGTTCAAAGTACCACAAACAAAAAATTTTAAAACACTACCCAAATACCTCAGAACAATTATAAATTGGCAACCAGGCCCCCTTCGTTCTAGGCTTAGTTTCCATACACGACGTACCAATCAATGAATAAAAATCTCATGAGTTTGAACCAAGGAAAAAAAAAAGATCGATTCATATTACTTTTAATCCAACATCGAACCAGTTTTTTCATCGAACAGTTCAAACACAAGACATACAAATGGGTGTCTGTTTGTCATCAACAAATCGCACTAATGCGACACTTTCAACAACAAAAAAAAAAAAAAACCAACCAGACAGTACCTTCTCGACTCTTCCGAATAATAATGAAAAAAAGGGTCGCTAAATTTCCATTAAAGACTTCTTTTTTCATTGTAAACGAATCGAACTCCACCACACATGTGAAGATATTTTGAAAAGCAGCCAAAAATAACTCGTACGACTAATACCTCACATAAATATGCACAACTGTTTCATACTTCGTGACCGTAGTCATCTTTTTAGCAGACCAGGTCACCATTATCTGCAATATCGAACGGTGGAAATTGCCACCTA
Source organism: Ferrisia virgata (assembly GCA_900060175.1). NCBI lineage: Eukaryota > Metazoa > Arthropoda > Insecta > Hemiptera > Pseudococcidae > Ferrisia > Ferrisia virgata. Next base: position 34,133 of record FIZR01010203.1, on the reverse strand, counting down.
CCCGAAGGACACGTAGATTTGTGTGGCTAGCGATGGCGAGGACAACTTGATTCAATGCTATCCACAGCACAGAACGACTGCAATATCGTCATAAACCGGTGAGAAACATAGAAAGGGTAATTCACGATCAACATTATTTTCTTGGAATATCTCCAGTCGAAAGAACGGATGGGTTACTGGAGCATAACGAAGAAGAAGAATAGGTGCGAAACGATGAAAAATTCAACTGTCGCTGTCGCATATTTACACTCGACCTCTACATCCTACCCTGTACTGCAATATACTTATAATATTCTATCGAGTTTAACACATCGCTGAGTTGAGTCTGATTCATTGTCTTCCATAAAAGTCCCTCATGTGGAGAGCCAAATATCAAGATGAGCTGACTTTTTTTCACTGAAATTCAATATAAGGGATTTTTTAATCAACAAATTCGTCATCTATTCCTGCAGTCAAACCTGAATTCTCTACATCATCGGTGCAACAGTCTCACCACTACACCAATCTAAAGTAGCAATTCATGAAAAGTTTTGTTGCTGTTCGATTCAAATTTCTACAGCTTTGAAATGACATTTTGAGCGATTTTTTTCTCATCATTTTACATTCAAAATGCGAAGAATCAACGTTTTTTAAAATTTTTCATTTTCACATTACCACATCTTTTGAGCTGTAAAATAACATTTTGAACAATTTTTTCATGAACACTATTTCAACTTTTTAACTTTTCGAACGGTAAAATGAGTTATTAGATAATTTATAAATTTACCTTATCAGCAGATTTCATTTCCCACAAATATTATTCTTACAGGCAAAAAATTTGCACTCACCTGAAACAAAAATAAAACTGTAAATTAATTTACGTACAATTATAATACAAAAGTTGTCTTTATACAATTCTTCTAATCTATATAATAATTGAGAGTACAGGGATACTATTTCTTTCATTGATGTGGACCAAAATTTAGTAGTGAACTGGGCGGGAGGGGGAGGGCTACTTGTACAATAACAATAATATCACAGCCTCCCAGGTACATTTAGCCATCCAAGCCTTTTAATGTCATGCGAAAATTTTAAAACTTTTTGGTAAAATGGTACCTCCACCTGAATCGATATGCTTAGTTTTTTCATTTTCCAAAGGTTATTCCCGCAATACTAAAATCATTTACTCTGCTCGATACGGATCAAAATCGCTCCTACTCAGTGAATAGACTCAGTTTGACGGAGGATTAGATATAGAGTGAGTGGGGTCAACTTTGGGTCAAAATTAACTTATGCTCAAATTGGAGTGAAGGGGTGAGGGTGCTGAGGGGCCAACCCTACAAAAATTCTTCTCTCGAAGCTCATCGATAGAGAATGAAAGTTGTATAACATACCTAAAAATCAGCCTCCTGGGTCAACTGAGAGGACAGACATGGGTGAGGGTTCTTTTTGTCCATGAAAAAGGGCTGTTCCTCCCAGATTTTCCCTCCTAGTTGAGCTGGGAAGTTGAAAATTGGTACGTAGGTCCTAAATGTGCCTTTTAGGGGGTTTAGACTTTTCAGCCCGGTTGTGCCCCCTAACCGCCCAAACATGTAAGGTTTTCGGGGTGGAGGGGTCCGTATTTTTTGAGTTTGTTCCTCGCATTACTCATCTCCAAATTGAGTTAGGAAATTGAAATTTTCTGGATAGATTTAGTAGGACTCCTAGATGTGCCAGCTAGGGGTATCGACATTTCGGCCTTATTGCAGTGTCTCACAGCTCGAAAAATGTGGTTTTTTGCAGTGTTGCAAGAACGCATCTTCTTTCGTTCTTGAAGAACACGTTCTCGTTCTGAAGAGTTCTAACTTCGTTCTTTTCAACAGCGTTCATTAACTTCACTTCGTCTCCGTTCTTCGTTCTTTCCCTGACGTTCTCGTTCCCACTCTTTTTTTTAGCCTGATTTTCTATGTCATATCGCCAATTAAAACTGGACTATTACAGTCCATCAACCAACAACAGTGGAGGGGAGAGGCATGTTCCAATTTTAGGGCCGGGGTCCTGAGATGTAGAAAATTCAAAAAATTGTCTCTTTTTTAAGCCAATTGATCAAGTCAAAAGTTGTATAACATATCCAAAAATCAACCTACTAAATTAATTAGGACAAGAGATATAAGGATTTTCCCCCTTTTTGACCTTGAAAAAAGGCTGTTCCTCCTCTATCTCCCCACCAAAATGAGCTAGAAAGTTAAAATTTAGTATGCATGTGTCTTTTGAGAGTTCCAACTTTTTAGCTCTATTGCATCCTCTCACAACCCCAAAAAAATGAAAATTCGTTTTAGGCAGGCAAAATTGTTGCAAATACATTACAAAAAAATTAACTGAAGAACAAAGAAGGTAAGAAAATTTATGCGTTCTCGTTCCTATTCTCGTACTTTTGAAACATTCGCCTTTGTTCTTTTCTAGTTCTTCAAGAATTTCAAGTTGTCTGTTCTCATGAGTTTTATGATTTTTACAATCCAGTGGACACTCTGTTGACCAGTGATCATCAAAACAAATCCAAATTAATCTATTGTATCACTCAGTTCATAAAAATTAAAAATAAACTGAAATACTCGATACCATTTCAAAAAATCTATCCTGGCAAAATTCACATGTCTCTCTATCAACCAACAGAGTATTACACGAAGCAAAGCATAATGTAAAATTCAAAAACGTACATGTACTTCCTAATTTAAAACAGAAAAAAAAAATCACGTAAGAAATAAATCTTCAGAACGAAGATTATTATTATTATGACTAATAGGTGCTCTCACCATTACAACACCCAAATAACTTCCATTCTCATTAGCAGAACCGGAGATAAGCACGGCTGATTTTAATGTCTCGAAACATCTCGTACCTACTGCCACAATTTTACAATTTGTAGCAAAATTTCGGTCTAATTTTCTATTCATACAAACTTCTCTCAGCTGAACCAACGCCTTTGGTTGGACTATTCCAATGAAATAATGCTCTTCATATTTTACCAAGCACGGTTATTCGCAGTACTTCGAACAATGAAGAAAAAAAAAAAAAAAAAAAGATGAATGAACTTCGACTCTGCGCTTCCTCTCTCACCTCAAGAAAAGCCTTCATTATCGGTCTGTTACAGCACCAGCGATAAAAAGAAAACCGTCTCGTCTTGAAGCTTATCATTTATCACGAATTCACGATCAGTACAACGATTACACGACGAGCTCCACCTTGAATTTCGGTATCATTCTGATATAATCGCATCGTAGACTAAATACGTACTGTAAGTCGCTTTGTACATTCGCAGGCAAGCAATCAAATCGGCAATCTATAAGATTGCGAACAAGTACACGAGGCAAATATCACGACAGGTACAGATACTAGTACATAATCTACGTGTTCTTTACAATGCATTGTTTTTGCCAAATTCCCATCACAATACGTACCGTATAAAGGTTTAAGGTACGTATTGATAAGTTAAGGTGTGGCTGTTGCGAAAAAAAAAATAAAAATAAAAAAAAAATAAAAAAAAATAAAAAGTCACTACATAATAATAACATTGTACCTCGCTAGCACTAGCTCTACAATCACAATTACACACAACACGCACACTAAACTTATCTATCATATCCTCACCCATACTCGTACACAACAAACTGAGTAAAGTACGACGAATACCTCTCTGCTGTATTCGTATCGTAGTCGTCGTCGTCGTCGTCTTTCGCATACGTAAACAACATCGTCCTATGTGACCTTGTCGTTATTACGGTTAACCTTGACATTGAGAACAAGTTAACGTTATTACTCCCCCTCATTCGCGCGTTTCCAACCACCTCTGCCGTCTCTGCCACCATCATCATCGTCGTCGTCGTCGTCGTCGTCGTCGTCATAAACGAAAGAGAGAGGAAAAAACGCCATAGATAAAAAGCTCGACTGTACGCTCTTCGCCGCACCGCAGACCGATACCACCACGCCTCCGGTCGCCCTACATTATGTACATACACTGTATTACGTACCTAAGCTATACAAATCGAATCGGCCGCCATTGAGGCCTCCCCCCCTCAAGCCCCCCCCCACACCATTCCATCACACTCGGCGAACGTTACCGAAGCACGACGATTTGGCACGATTTTTCAACAACGTAGGTACACTTACACTTCTACTTACGTACAAGTTGTACTTTTTTTTTTCGGCTTCGGCTTTGGCCGACGTGACGAGCAAGAGCAGCACCACGTTGCCAAATCTAATACGTGCGATGTGCGCTGGCGTGCTAAGACTGCCACGGTTGTGGATATGGCTGTGGCGGGCGACCGGCCAAATGTCAATGCCGAGGACGTACCTACCTATAGCTCACTAGACTCGGTAGTTCGGTCGTCGAAATCGCATCGTTTATCGTCGTCGCTGACTGCATATAGCTACTACATAGCAGCCGCTTTCCCAACAAATGCTGTTCCGTAAGGGGGGGAGAGGGGGTGTGTGGTCTCGAAAAATTGGCATAAACGTTTACCCTGCACGATGACTTCTTTTCTAGCAAGGTTTGACATTTTACGTTCAATATGACCAGAGAAGGGCAGAAATGAGTCTTTCAAATGGAGAGTATACTCTTTAATGGCCCTGCCAAACATAACTGGCTCTCATTCATCCCTACCACGGGTGCAAAGAGAGAGAGAGAGAGAAGGCGGTGCGGGGTGACTTGAGCCTTCGAATACTTTCCAAAAAAAAAAAAAAATTAATAATTGATAACCTATACGAGAGTAAAAGCACTAAAATGTCGTTTTTGGAGGTCAAAAATGTCACCTGAATGCTCACCTTTTCTCCTTTAAGAAATGAAAGAAAACTACTCAACCATCACACACACACACACACCATTTTGACGCGTTACCAATAGGGCAACCAAAATGTAGAATTGAATGCTACAAACTGCATCTATAACATCGATTAATGATCAAATGAAATAAATAAACTCATTTTCTTTTCAAAATGTGTTTTCCTTTGTCGTACGAAGGATGTTAGGTCACCTGATTCATGAGTAGAAAAACTTGGAAAAAATTGAAAATGTTGGTCGAATCTGCGACTAACGCTCGACCCGTGCAAGTCAATTTTTGTTTTACTTTTCCACGATTTTGAAGACTAAACATCAAATTTCAACTGCCTAGCTCAATTTGAAGGGGAATTAGGCAAGGAACCAACTCGAAAACAAATCAAAAATTCACTTTTTTCGGGCATTAGGGAGGGAGAACTGAAACCAGGTAGCCCAAATTCTAAAAAATTCTCATCTACAACCACAATTAGACCTACACGTCAAATTTCAACCTACTTTCCCCATCTCGGTCACTACGTAAAGGTAGTAAAAAAATTTTTTTGAAGCTATATTTGTTGTGCTGCATTAGGCGGGGGGGGGAGGAGGAGGAGGAGAAAGAAGAAACCTATTGAATCTAAGAAGTTCATACCATCAAAAAGCACATCTCTGACACCAGCCAAATACACATAACAAATTTGTGTGTGTGTGTGTGTGGGGGGGGGGAGAGAGAGGAATTCACAGGCTTCCAGAACAAATATTGGAAAATCTTTAGATTTTTAAAAATTCAAATTTCCCAAAACCTTCAACTTTGAAATATGTTTCCCATCTTGTATCGCGAATGAAAGTAAATACTTTTTTTTTGGACTTCTTAACAGATCATTGAGACAGTTTTTGGCCACGTCTGATATTTTATTCCCTTTTACTTTTCAACCCCCTCCCCCCCCCGAAACTACAAATCCTTTATATAGCTCGATACCGACCAAAATCGGTTAAATTTCGGCGTTAGGCTTAGTCCAACGAGGGATTTTATATATTTTTTTGATTGAGAATGTCCTCGTATAAAAATGGAAAAAAATTTTCGTTTTTAAACCAATCGACAGAGAATCAAAAGGTATATGAAATACCTAGAAATCATCATCCCAGGTCAATTAGGAGGGAAAATATCCGGGGTTTCTTCATTTCTCACCTTGAAAAAAGTCTTTCTCACGCATATCTTCCCTTCAAATTGGTTGGGGATTGAAATTTGGTATATACATTCAGTAGGGGTCGTAGACGTGCCTTTCGCTGATATCAATTTAGCATGTGGATTCAGTACAGGCTCAACAGATGCATTTTGAGGGTTTAGACCTTTTTATCCTCTTTGCACCCCATCACAGCTCCAAACAGTTTCGTTTTAGATAGTTTTCTTATTTTTTGATTTTGTGCCGCTCATATTTCTCTTTCAAATTGAGCTATGAAGTTAAAATTACGTTCTACGAGTAATTCTAGAGGGGGCCGGGGGGGGGGTGGTGTTGTGAAAATCTCTCATTTTTTGAAAAAAGTTGATAAATATAGAAACGAATAAAATTACGATAAGAGTTATGTAACGAAGAAACTACTTCCATCCCCCTCCCTCCATATAAAAGGCCGATTTTCATATAACTTAAATACAGCTTTTGACTCTCTCTGTTGACTGGCATAAAAGCGAACAACTTTCGCAGTTTTTGTCCTTCAAAAGCCCTCCTCCTGAAAATTGTGAACATGGTTTTGACTCAAGATGATCCCCAAATCAAATTCATTTCATATAAGTTGCAATTGTCTGAGAAAAATGCACAACAAAAAACAAAAAAATCAATAAAAATAAAAACAATACAAAACATAAAAGTGCATTTAATCTGCTAACCAATTTAAGTTTACTAATCTTAGTTAATATCGAGCTGAATAAAAATGATTCTAGTCTCCAGAGAGAAAAAAATAAAAACATCTAAAATTACCTAAAATAGTTTCCAATGGTCTTCTAGAAGCCCAAAACAGCTCCTTTTGATATTCTGATTCACATCAGTCAACGATTGTTGATAGTCAGTAATGGTCTGATTTTCATTAAAAAATAATCGAACCAAACAGACAAGAACTATTTTTGTACCTTCATCACTACTCTCAAGCAACTTGACCTCTACCAGTCTTCTGTAAGTACCGAATGATTCCAGCACCCATCAATACAAATTTTACCCCACTGATTGATCAGTAATTGCGAAATGATAGTCAATGGTATCGCTATTGCAAGAGCTAAATTCGATACTTATACGCGTACTTTCTCGGTAACGCTGCAAAATTTCATACATCAATATTCAAGAATAGCAAAGACCAAGGGTAAAGGGCACTGTTACACTTACACGCGTACGACAATAATTACCCGATCATGGGCTGACTATCAAGCTGAACCGTTTTTATTTTTAGAACCAATTTGGAACGCACATTCTGTACCATAGCGATAATTACTAGCCAACTGTCGAGGAGAGTCGATTGGGGCGATAAAATTAGCAATCCTCAATCGTCCATAGGGTCGGCAATGAATAGCACACAACATGCATGTTTCACGTTTGTACGTTAACGATTCATCGACACATCGATACGATTTTCTGTTTCTTTTTAAATTTTCATTATAGGATTCGTGAATGGAAAAAAACACAGTCGAGCCGATAAAAAAACATTACAAATGGCGAATAATTAATATAAGATAACAATGTATGTACGTGGTAGACGTACACTTACACACATACCCGACCGTACTGACATTCATTAGCACACGGAGTACCTCTTCGCCTCTCGGCCCGGCCTGCCCTTTCCTCTCTATCGTTCGTCGGTTCGTTCTGCCTCGTTCGAAACTCATTATATGGCTCAAGAGCATACAAATTAAAAATCATTCGTACTTCGAGCGAGTACGTAGACGTACCAACATTATAATATGTATATACATAAGAGCTACCATCAAATCAACCAGTGTGTTACAAGACGATGCCTTCTCATTCACTCCTCTCTCTCTCTCCCTCTCTTTGTCTGCATGTCTTCCTCTTCTTCGTAATTTTTTTCCTCATTAATTCGCGTTACTTGTGTCTCCTGCACCGTAGTATGTACAATGTACGAGTAGTAATACCTAGATTACCTACCTACCGCACGATGGTACTTGTTCGTATAACATTAACGTACCAGTACCTAAAAACCTATGCATTCTCCACTTTGTATACGAAACTTCAACTGTGAAAACATATACGAGGTTTTTTCTTCCTCCAAGTACGTACGTACGTACCATTTCGGCGTACACCGAGCGATGCGTTGCAATTTATAAATTCTAGGTTTTACCTCTCCCCCTCCCCCTCCCCACCGCTCGCCGTCCACCTCGGGGCTTCGGTCGTTCTCTCGCAAGTTTAAAGAACTCCGACCGACATACCGACATCGACACTTGGCTAGCCAAGGTGATGAAAGGATTCTTCTGCTGCTGAAGGTGATTTCGAGCGAGAAAGAAAAAAATCGTGCATACAATAGAGTCGTTTATCATACGCGAATCGGATACCTGCCTGGTGGAGGTATTTTCGTAATGATCAGTTGAAAAAGTTGACCTCTGCTGTGCTTCCCTTCATACCACCCCCCCCCATTTGAAGTTCGAATTAAACGTCAATTTAGGTACTTACTTACTTACTTACAACACTACTACTACGTACGTATTATGTAACCAGGGATAAAGTAAAATGGCGAATTGATGAACGTCGAAGTTATCAACCTTACTACTCCTACGCGTTATTTCCGTTGTACGTATTACAAAAAGAAACCTCTCCAACGACCAAAATGATTCTAAAATCAGGCATATTTTCGACTTCGATTCAGCTGACAAAGCCATACATTTACTTAGGTGTATTTATTTTTAAAATCACCTTACCGGTGATTTATTGGTATTTTTTAGTGGTCAAGGTCATCATCGTGTCGATCCTTATTCAAACACTCACCTCGCCTAGTATCGTTCGTTCGTACGTATGTGTATATAATCGAAATAAATGTAGGTAGGTGGATTAGATCTTACCAACAAACACCTTACTGACGTGTTAATTATTTTATTGAGAACCTGAATAATTATACGTTCCAAGAATAATACACATGTTCATAAATATCGATCAATGTCAGAAACGTTGAGTGCAAACAATGAAGCGAAAAAAAAAAAAAAAACAAAACAGAATAATCTAAAAATATATGCCAACTTCTAAGCATAGATAATATTTATAATTGTATCTCGCATATATTCGTATAATAAACGTAAAGTTTCCAACATTCTAGGAGAACATCTGGCGAGATTTTTTTTTTCCATTCAAATTATTGATATTGGTATGGCCACGAAATTAAACTGATTTATTGTTCTAATCGAAAAGTTTATCTTATCAGTAGCTTGCTTGAAAACCTCAAGTTATAAAGTAATGTTGAAAAAAAAAGACGATATATTTTCTTCACAAGTTATGAAAAAGGGGTAGGGAAAAGGATGTGAAAATCTTTTCAGAGTAAACAATTAAATTAACCCCCCCCCCCCGGTACATTTAAGATCTGTAATAAATCTGCGTACCAAATTTTTAACCTCTTAGCTCAATTAGAAGATGAAATATTCGTGCCATAAACTCAAAAAATAAGAACCCCCCCTCACAAATTGTCTTTTCGAGTTGGCAGGGGGTAAGTTGAATCCCCATCCAAAGACAAATTAAGAGTCTCAACTAAATCTACACACCAAATTTCAATTTCCTAGCTCTATTTGGAGGGGAGCTATGTGGGGCATGAACAAATGTCGTTTTTCATGGTCAAAAACAGAAAGGATCTCCTTACCTTTCCTCCTAATTAACGTAAGAGGCTGATTTGTGCATATGTTATACAACTTTTGATCCTCGATCGTCTACCGACCCAAATACAATACAATTTTTGGGATTTCTGACCCCTTGCACCCCCCCTCCGACATACATTCGAACCTGAATGAATTTTGACTCAAGATCATTTCCACTCATTTACTTCTAATTCACCACCAATCTATGCTTCCTGCTTGAATTTGATTATTTTTGGCGGGTATCGAGCCAAGTAAATAATTTTTAGCTTTGAAAAAAAATGTAAAATAAAGATAAAACAGATATTTTACACGTTAGAAAACGGTTTTAATCGTCTGCTTGAATTCTGAAACAAATTTGGTTGATGACACCCCCCCCCCCCATCCGCCAAAGTTGATAGACTACAAAAGTCACGTTTTCTTCGACGTTGTGACATCAAAAAATCGAGCTAAAGATGGAAAAAATCACCAAAAAATGTAGCTTTAAGGACAAGGGAAAGGAGGTGCAGTGGAACTGAAAGTCTGCTCCTCCTCCCACCACCACCAATAAGGCACCTCGATGATCACCAACTCTCCTAAATTTGGACCCCGAGTCATTTCCACTCATTTACTCGCAATGCAAGCCTACTGCCTAAATTTGACTGATTATGAAGGGTATCAAGCCGAGTAAAAATGGTCCAATGGTCTTGTAAAACTCTAAAATAGATTTGGTTGATACCCCCCTCTCTCTCTATTCATCAAAGTCTTTGTCGATATAACATCAAAACATCCAACTACACATGAAAAACAAAACACCAAAAAAATTTGTTCCAAAGAATGGTGTGAGAAGGTGCAATGGGAATTGATAAGTCGAACGAACCCCTCCTCACTCCGCAGTACGACAGCTCGATGATCTCTAACCCCCCCTCCCCCCAATTTGGACAAGACTGAATTCTATGAATAAACATTTTACACATTCAAAAATGATTTTAATGGCCTTCTAGAACTGTGTAACAGATTTGGTTGATAACCCTTCCCCCGCCCTTCATCCACGAAAGTTGATAAACGGTAATAGACAACTTTTCTTGACGTTACAACATCAAAAAATAGAACTGAAAATGAAAAAAAAACACCAAAAAATCTAGTTTCAAAGACTGGGGGAGAGAGGAGGTGCAATGGAACTGAAAGTCGAAAATCTTCCCCTCCCTCTGTAATAAATCTGCACGTTAAATTCCAGCTTCCAAGCTCGACTATGAGTGGCAACAAGCGAAAAACAGACATATTCAGAGGCCAAAAAGAGGAAAACTTCGTACCTCCCTTTTGATTGATGTGAGGGGCTGATTTATAGATTTGTTACGCAGATTTCGATTCTCATAAATCATTTTCGAAATCTTTGCTTCTCTTTATACCCTTCTCAAATTTGGAACATGATTGCATTATCACTCGAGCATTGTCAGTTCAAGCCTTTTGACCAAATTTCAATCATTTTGGTCACTATTGCGTAGAGTAAACGATTTTGGTTTTCGAGGTGTGGGCAGAATGGAGGAATAATAAATATCTGACATGCTTCAAAATGGCCTCACTAGTTTTCTAGCACTCAAAATGGATTTTGTTGAATCTCGCTCACCCTCCACCCTCGTCTATTTATTCATCTGACATTAAAGCGCAATCGCCTTCAAAAATCCTACCCTTAAAAATTTTTTCTACCACAAAAAAAAAAAACTTGAAATTAAAACCACCCAAGCACAATAATTCGAAATGTACACACGATCTCTGTAAAAAATTTAATAGTATGCTTTCTACCAAAAAAAAAAAAGACAAAAAAAAAGGTACACAGACAGAAACCCCTGCACCACAACACCTTGTACCTAGCCTCCTACGACCTAATGTACACGTATTTCAATTCGGGCGAAACTATCGAATAACAAAATACCGAGGACATCGAAAAACCCGGCTAAAATTCGGGGGGTAGGTAAGGCCAGACAATCAGACGTCTTTATGACTACGCTCACCCAACCAAAAATAAGTTAGCTGTATCGATCCGCCTACGCAGAACAAAATATATAACCTTTTTGGTGTGTTTTCGTCGCTGTGTGCGTATGTGTATATGTGTGTGTGTGTGTGTGTGTGTGTGTGTGTTTGTGGATACGTTCGATACACAATAATACTCTTACACGTAGGCTATTTTTCTCTCTTTCTATGTATTTTTCACATGTTAGACCATTTTTCTTGCTTTTATCGTCGTCTTACGGCCTTTATGTGCATCGATTTTCCACGCAACGTTGTTTAAAGAGTCGCCCAACGAAGCTAAATTTTATCCATTAAAAATCTCTTTTACAAGGCATCAAATTATTCCGATATCCTTTCAAAATTCGACAATGCAGCTCGTAAACTTACGACGAAATAAATTATTTCCATCAATTATAATCTCAACGAACAAGTATACATATTATATACAAATCGAGAGTAAAATACAATTCGCAGAAAAAATTATATACTTAGTTTTTGACATGTAGACCGACCACGTGAGGAAACACCCAATTTATCGCGACGAAATGATTAATGAACGTTGTTCAAGAGCACGAAATGAAGACCACGGTAAAAAAAATTACTAATAACGATAAAATAACCTCGACATTGGCTCCGGTTCAAAAATTCTCGTACCAGAAACGCGAACGAAAAAAAAATCTTCGAATTTTTAAACGAGCATTATTTTCACTATACAACATCTTTAGAAGCAAAAAAAAACCAACGTTTTTTCTTTACTTCAAAGCACATACAAGCGAACTGGTCGTAGGTAGGTAGGCAGATAGTGTATATCGTAAAGATGGGTACAATTTGCACGAAAATGGCAAGCCTCAGGCACCACCACAAAACACATACAACAACTTTCATACCTATATACGAGAGAAAAAGTTCATATCCAGTTGAATAAATTTTTCACGCTCGCAAGTACTCAATATACTAAATCCCCTCCCCCCTCCTGCCGCGTATACTTCGTATACAAAATACACGTAGGTCTTAAGCACACAGCACACACAAAGCAATCGACAATCGAGACGCCCACCTCGAATACAAATCAACGATCCTCGCGCGGACCTCTTTTAAAATACCAAACAGGCCACGAAGGCCAATCACGATCGACGATAAGTTTAATCAACTTGAGCCAAGTTGAACATCAATGACATCATAGTACTCGTACAAGACATCGCAACGTACCTGGTATCTACCATTCAAAATACAACACCACGAATACGAGCCAGGGAGGGATGGAGAAGTTGAATTCAAATTCACCAGTCGGTACCGAGCGGTCGATCGTGCCGACGAACAGGTGAGCTTGGCATAGGCACGATCCATTTATAGGAAAAAAGTCCCTCGAACCGACCTTCACCGTATACCAATTACCTTTATCTAAGTATATCTGCCCTTCTGCGTTCGGCTGCCTGTCTCACTTCCCTGCCATTCTACTTACATTGTTGTACTAGGCGCTGTTCTACTATCAACAAACTTCGCATACACGTTCGATAAAATCATCGTAATTTTTGCAACTTCCCCTTGCCTCAACTGCCTTCACAGTCGTCTATGGGAATACCACGTATACATAATATAGGTACATTGTGAATACTCGTACGATGACTCGACACAAATCAACCAACAAACTCTCGAGTTGACGTCCCCCCCCCCAACCTTTTTATATCCACCGTTTACCAACTCAGAAGTCCACCTAGTACGGATGTTACTGTTGGTAAAACTGAAGATGGGAAATTTACCAACACATTCGACGAAGCAAACATTCGAAAAATGGTACGAAGTCGAGCTCGACACATTCGTTTGACCGGAAATTGGCGATGATTTTTTTCTTTTTTTCACCACGTTAAAAAGCACTCCGGATATAAGAAGATTACACTGAAATGTGGTCATGGTCGAATTATACGCCACGTAAAGTACACTTCGTGTATAATACGTTTTCTGCCATGTTCGCTGCTACTCGGTCTACGAGTTGTACATAGCAGACGGTAGACATACACGTACACATACAAACGCACGTTTCCACCGAATATAATCCGCTTAGAACCGGAAAATATTAGGTTTTTCGTACGATAAACAGAGCTAACATTAACATGGACGAGTTATTGGATACGACGAGCGAACGAGCTCCTACCTAATACGCTTGGCACAGAAGTGAGAAGAAAGAGAACGAAAAAAAAGCGCAGCCTGAGTTTTATAAAAATAAAAACAGATACACAAATAGTACCATTAATGGAATAAAGAAAACCAATGTATATTTAAGACCCCTACTGAATCTACGTATAAAATTTCAAACCCTTATCTCAATTTAGAGGGGAGGTATGAGAAGGACAAACATGAAAAATAAGGCCAACTGCCTTTTTGGAAATGTGACGCGATCCAATTGGGGGTGGGGGGGGGTGTTGAAAAGTCTCAATCTCTCTCCCTCAAATGAATATCTACGACCTTCACTGAATCTTCATACCAAATTTCAACTTTGCTGCTCAATTTGGACGAGAGATATATGAGAATGGACTAATTTCAAGGTGAAAAAGGGGACAAACCTCATATATCTTCCTCGTTAGTTGACCTTCAAGGTTAACTTTGGGATATTTTGGTGGACAATTTTACATCATTCTCTGTCGATTCGTTCAAACACAAACCATCTTTGTGATTTCTGCCTCTCAGCACCCCTTCTCCCAAATTTGTACACGATTGAATTTTGACCCGAGGTCGTCCCCACTCGTGTATATCTAATTCGCCGCCAATCCGAGCCTATTAACCAATTTTCAGCGATTTTGGTCCGTATAAAGCGTAATAGGTAATTTTAGCCTTTGGTAGGAAAAGAATAAAATTTAAAATACATATCTGATATCGTCAAAAAAGCTCTTTCGGTAGGGTCTCAATTTATAGAGAGAAAAAAAAAACACTTTCGTTTGCGATTTTTGTTAAAAATCATTTTACGATTGATTCCTGCTTTAGACATTCAAACAAATAAATTTAATCCCGGTGTCCATTTTCACCTCCCTGTTTTTTTTTTCCAGTATCCACCTATCAACTTTTTAAACGCTTGTATCTCCTATTCTATTGGTCAGGCTGAAAAATTTTCAAAATGAAACTTGTTCCTTAATAACAGATTCATAAGTTCATTTCTTATCGAAATCAATTTCAGAGCAATCCTTCTCCCTCAGATTTGGCAAATGTGTTTTGGAAAAAACGTCCGAATCATGTTCATCGTACTTCTGACAGTAAGTTTCAGATTTACACTAAAACTTATAATCGCAAAACGGATACGGAATTAAATTTCTTTTCTATACAGCTACGAAACGATCACCTTGCCTTCCCGTACCATAATCAGCCCCCTCCCCTCCCTTCCTCCCTCCCTCCCCAACCAGCTCGAATATTTCACCTATAAACTTCAAATATCTTACAGAATTTTGTCTCTTTTTGCTCAACATCATCGGTTGTCATCGAAATTAAATTTAGCACACTTCTGCCTTCAATTTGAAGCACCCAAGGCCTCCAACAAATTTGGCAACCATCACAATCGTGTTTTTGTAAATTTTTAACAAAAAAATTTTGCAGATACAGCAGAATTTGTAATCACAAATGGTGGGCTCGTGAGAAAGAAAATTTCATTCTAATTCTTTTTTTTAATTAAAAAATTACAAATTCTGCTCCATCGCCAAAAATTTTTGTTACATGCGTTAAAAAAAAACATGATTTTCGTATTTTTCAAAACATATTTCCATATTTAAGGTGGTGGCAGGGGTGCTTCAAATTGAACTTCGATAAAAACCGATGATGTTGATGAAAAAAAAAAATTCAATCCTAGTAGACATTGGAAGTTTTTTCACAGATATAATATTTGAGCTAGAGAGAACGAGGGGAAGGGGGCAGGGTAATCGTTATGCAGCTCTATAGAAAGGAAACTCAACTCTGAATACTTTTTTCGATAGTAAATTTTACTATTCTTCTAAAACTTTTTCGTCAAAAGCATAATAAATATGATTCTGACGTTTTTTAAAAACATTTTCCAAATTTAAAGGAGAAGCATTGTTCTGAAATGGATTTTGGTAAGAAATGAACTTATAGATCTGTTGTTGAGGAACAACTTTCGTTTTGAAAATTTTTTTGTGTGACCAACACACTAGGAGAGACACACATTTAAACTGGAGAAAGGCTAAAAATGCGCATCCAGTATTTTATTTGTTCGAGTGTGGCTGGAACCATAGTCAATCATAAAATCGCTTCTAATCACAATATCGAGCGGATTTACAATTGAGATCATACTACTAATGATCTTCCAGGACCCTAAAACGGATTTTGTACATACTCTGCCCTCAACCACCACAGATAGGCAGACCATAATAAGCTGCATTTCATTGACAACATGGCACAGAAAACCAGGCTATAAAAAAATTCATTTCCGATTCTCACCTAATTCCATAGGATACATCCACGTGTTCACATCCAATACTAAATCCATCTTGAATGACTCCGATTCGCAGTGTAATCTGCTGACTGTAAACAGGAAAAAAAGAGGAAAAAACCATCATTAGATAGGTACGTACACATTTCAACATTATTCATTCGAATAAGAGTAATAACTGTCAAAAATCATAAATCAACATTTAATTAAAATAGATGGATCTTTTCGAGATTGTATATTACATTTCACTAAAAAGCATCAGCTTATCGCTTTTCCACACAGCAAATTCATGATATCTCGTTGAATCATACACCAATGTATTTGTATTACTTCTACACCACATTCTGATGATTATAGGTAGACAGATATCGTGTTACCTTCAAAAAGATACGTATCTTTACCTCTTCCTCAATCCTCACCTTCACTCGACATTATGCAGATAAGTACATAGGTTGAAAATGAAACGGCGGTGGGGGAGGATGGGGGATATCAACTCGAAGTCTTCGGTTTGCCCTATTATCGCAAATGTAGCTATTTGATACGAAGCAATGAGGACAGGAAAGGGAAAGGGAAAAAGAAGGCAAGTAGGACCCATTGTTTTTTCATACTACGACTGATAATATACGACTCGTACTTCAGTCAACAGCTCACCCGCTCCGCTCCGCGCTGCACCTTCGATAATACACCAACCTTCTCACGCGGATTTTGCAAACAGTTTAATATTGCTTTTACCTTTTTCCTTCCTTTAATTCCCTTCTATAGTTTTTTTTTTTTTTTTTTTCGTATTTTCAACGTCTTACTTCCACTTTACTCTGCTCATTTAGTCATCGTAATATATTTTTTTTTTACCCATCTACACAGAAAAGATGATTCGCAGTTAATTAGCTCCGCGCAGGAAGTTGATATTTTTTTTTTTTTTTTACACCCAAAGCACGTTATTCACAATCACAATTCGGTCGTCTGAAAGTTAACGAGAAGTTGTCTATCTACCGCTATAAAAACGCAGTCCCGCATAATATTATCGTATTGTAATAAAAGTCGAGTCGTCCTTGGTTTATTATTTTTTTTTTCTTTCTTATCCCTCGTTTTACTACACAAATCACCTCTCTCGATTGTATGTCAAAATCGTATTTTCAAATTTTTTCTTTTTCAAACGTGTACCACACCACGTTCACGTCAAAATGACGAGACAACTGAATGACGAATGAAGGAAATTGACAATCGACCAGAAAATCACACCGTGGCGTTGAAAAACAAAAATCACGATACGATGAAACAATCGTCAGATAATTCGATTAAAATTTTTCAAGTAAATGTGACTTCAACAAACACAGTAAAAATTTGATCTGATCTTCGACCAGATCAAATTTCAACCATCTAGCTCGATTTGGAAGGGAGATACGAGAAAATCGAACTTGAAAAATATCAGTCGAAAATTTTTTTTTGCACGGCTGTGTGAAGGGGTGCAGCAACGAAGCTGAAAAGCTGAGCCCACCAAAACACATATTTCAGATCTTTACTAAATCCACATATTCGACTTTAATTTCTTCACTTGGAACGGGAGTTATACGAAGAACGGTTTTTTTTTTTCCTTTCAAGGTCAAATACAACGAGAAACCACTCATACCCCGTCCTAATTAACCTAAACAACTTTTCATTATCCGAGGAATTCGCTCGAAAACTAATCATTTTCACGATTTTTGACCCACAGTACCCCCTACCCCAAATTTGCGCCCGACTGAATTTTGATCGGAGAACATCTCCTATCATATAAATCTGAACCGTCGCCAATCCAAGCCTGTTAGTTAAATTTCAGCGAGTTTGGTCAGCGTTGAGCTGAGAAAAGGATTTTCGATGTTTGGGGAAAACTGAATAAATAAAAATAAGTGTCCAACAAGGCCGCAAAATGGTCTCGATTATCTCGTCTAGGATCCTAAAACCGATTTCGTTGATACATCTTCCCCGCCCCGAATCGACAGTTCACAATAGCCCGATTTTCAATTGACAATATGGCATGAAAAATTAAGACTAAAAATCAAAAATAAGCAACGAAAATTTAATCAAGTGGTAAGCAAGAGGAGCAAAAGGAAAGCCAGTCAAATAACCACTTTCAGTTCCAATTCCACAAGTTCAAAGTACAAGTTGGACCATTCGAATCGGAAAAATTTCGACATCGTCTTTGCTCTGGGGAAAAGTTTTCGCCAGGTTAATAAAATTTAATAACAGTGACCTGATTGGGAGGAAAATTCACTCCATATTGATATTCTTTCCAGATACTTTTATAATTAGGTAATCTGTTCAATACGGATCCAAATGACTAATATTTGATCACTAGGCTCAATTTAGTCGCAAATTCATGGAGTCAAAGTGGCGATGACCTCAAGTCGAAATTTATTCGGGTTCAAAACTTTGGGAGATCGGATAACGGGAGAAACATTGCGAGGTAATGTCGATTTTTAATCAATCCACTGAGCATCGAAAATTGTACAGCATTTTTGAATACTCTGAAACTATCAGAAGAGTGTTGCCAGAGGGGTGGGTGGTGGGGGAGTTATTTGACTCGAGCTTCGGCTTCAGCAATAGCTTCAGTCACTGACTATTCTAGCTACAATTTGAAGTAACAGATCAGTAACAGTTGCATATTACAAATACAGTCTCAGGGACCACCCATTGCAGGGGGGGGGGGAAGAAGAAATAAGATTAACTCTTTGATTTTTAGGAGTCTAATACTTCGCTCCCTCCCCAATTCGCCAAGAATTCGGAATCGAGACTCATTTATGCGATTTATTGATAAATGAAAGCATAGGCACAGATAGGGGAAGAGAGATGGAAGAGCTTAAGCCCCCTTCCCTCAATATTCTCACAAAAATCTAAAAATTAACATTCCGCAGAAGTAAAACCACAATTTTTCAGTACACAGATACTCCTAAATACTCATTTTTCCAACATTCTTGGTATTTTGCGAAATTTTTGCCCTCGCTTTGCTCCGGTAATACTTCCAGATCTTCCTGCAATCAATTTTCTCCTCATATATGAACAGGGTCTCAAGCAGTAAAATCAACAAAGAAACCTACACATTACATTCTTCCTATTAATAAGACTAAAATACTGAAACCCCCAAGCCCCCACCCAAAAAAAATTTTCGTCTCATTTCTACCTCTGAATGAGAGTTCGATTTTCAGCCAGTCGTGGTCGGACTCTTTTTACTCGTGTGTCTGATGGTAAATATGACTCTTGAAAGAAAAGGAATTGAAATTCCAGCGACTCGTTCGTAACCTTTTTTTTTTTTTTTGCCATCACAGCATATCAATCGAGCGAGGGGGGGAGAAGGAAGGTGTTATTATGGATGACTTTTCAAAAACTTGCATTCTCCACACCTTATTAGAAGGCTGAAATTAAACATATGCGAGTAAATATATCTGAAATTGTGGATATGTCTTTTGAGAGTGAGGTTTAAAAAGTTACACCGAAGCGCCAGTAAATTGAATTCCTCCCTCTCCCCCCCCCCTACAAATCAAAAATTAATTTACTTATTAATATTACATATAAATTTATCATTCACCTATTTTCGAAAGAAAGTACTGAATTTATTTTGTAGTTGGTATTTTATTCAAAAATAGGAGGGACCATCTCAAAAAAAAAAAAAAAAAGAATAATATGAAACTAGATTAAAATTTCAAATAGTACAATTAGTCGATATTCGATTGATTATGTATTTTCATGTATAACTATAATGAAGCGTCCATTAAAGAAACAATAATACGAGTCGATTATTTTTTTTCGTTTATAGGTAAAGAAAGAAGGAGCAGATCAGGGTGTAGAACGTTGCATAAATAATATAAATACCACGTTGCTCATTATTTCGAATTTTGTTCCAAATTCATATTAATACACAACGTTACACTGATCGTTTTCAAATTAGATCCAAATGACTTCCCCTTCTCTCCGATCTCTCGCACTGCTCGCATTTATATCGCCTTCATCGTCGTACCATCAATTCCAAACGTCTTCCTGCTGCCAACCTCCGCCATATTGAATTTTTTTCAACCAAAACCCTATATAATTCTCACCTTCGTACAGTGCTCCCCTCGCATCCAACATTGGTGCACGAATCGCAATGTAACGAGCAGGAAAAAATCGATCATTTCGATTCGGTTAGAAAAACCCATACTTTACAAGCTAGCTATACACAACTAGTCAAACCTTGCAAGGTCACCACACCACACATCGTGTATAATATTATCTAATCCGTACTCTATTACCAGTACAACTATGACGACTAACGACGACTACCAAAAAAACAACCTAAAAGCACCTATGAAAAAAATTACACACGTAACTTATTGAAATTGTATATACTATATAGGTATATATAGGTATATATGTATACTTAATTATGAGATCATGATACGGTGCGGTGAGGTATAGATAGGCCTATAGTATACGAGTAAAGTAATAAGGTACATTGCTACACATATAATTCGTTTCCGATACATTAAGATGTCGTAAACTTGGAACCTTCACGATTGATTGAATAATTTTAAAACGTTCGATGGATGGATGGATTGGATTGACTGACGCGACGCGAGTACAAACTAACTCAATGTGCTATTTAGCACGATATCGATCACTGATACGTGTATTCGTATTTACATTTAAATTGTTACCCACGAATCGAACTCATTTCTCGTAAAACAGGTTGAACAAAAACCACCACGTTGATTATTATTATATTTTTTTTTTCTTTTCCTACGTATACTAAGCTCGCAAGTCGTTCGTATACTACGAAAACCTGCAAGCAGGCCACACAGCACATAATATATATTTCGAATACTTCCACCTCTCGCGTTAAAGTAAAGTAAAGTAAAGTAAAAAATAAAAAAAAAATACTCGTTCAAAAACGTCGCGACGCGACGCGGCGCCATTATACTAAATAGAATACTCGAGTACATACGTATGTTTGTAGTATTAGTAGTATTTGGCAACAAAATCGATATTCCTGTACATATAGTATACGTTTTGCAGATAGGCTCACACACACACACACACACACACACTAAGTAAAACGTGGCGACGAATTATGCCACAAATTATTCGCAAATTACATCGCATGCATCGATAACACAATAATGCGACAGCAATGTGTATACACACACATACATGCAGAAAAACGAGCAAAATTCATACTGGAATCTGGTCCTCTCGCTTACAAAATATTTTACGCATCCGAAATACCAATTTAAAATAAAAACGGGGAAAAAAATACCATACACACACACACACACGCTATATCGTATACGAAAAAAGAACAAAGAGGAGGAACAGTATAGTCATTATCATAGGCGAGAGAGCAAGGTCACTCAGAACCTTCCACCTCAAAGGAGGCGTATTATAAACAGCCTTCAAAGCGAATAATAATAATTCGGTAAATAATGCGTCAGAAAACAGAAGCACGAGCCATTCGTGTAAAATGGGTGGGTGTATATTTTTAAATAATTTTTATATCCACCCTGCCTCCACCCTGCCTGCCCCCCCCGCCGCCGAACAGAAGCGTGTATTTTATTTCGATTACATTTTTCGAACGTTTAGAAAAAAAAAAAAAAAAAATCACCAGATACTCATTTAGCTTGTTATAAAATTTCGAATTTACCGCCGCGCAGACCTCATTCGAAGCCCAGGTGCCCTGCCCTAATAAATGCGATAGCCGGTGGGTGCGTAAATGACGTCACTCCGCAGCTTTAAAACACCCTACCCGAAGGTACCATCCATCCATCCATCACATCGTCTAATTTTACGACGGGCTGCTTTAGCATTTGATTAGACTAACTTTCGAGTCGGCCTTATAAGAGGCGCAGCGCGCGGTCAGGTGTTTTCTCGACAACGAAAAATGAAATTTTTTTTTTTTTTCTTCAACCCGTACAAATATTTAATGAACCCGGTTAATAAATTTATTTAAGCTCGAACAACATTTACGGATCGATAATGAGGTCATATAAATGAACATACTAGGTACAGCAAGGTAGCTAGAGGTAGGTAGGTACCTACCTATCTTTTTAGTTTCTACCTGCCTGACAAATGCTGCGACCGGGACGAGACACACTGAAACGCATACAAAAAGGTAGGTAGGTACCAAGGGTACCGACCTACCAAGCCCAGAGAACAAACGAGGACTAGTCCCGGGAGACCTTTATATATATATACATAATATAGCTCAGCTTTTCTACGGATAACTTATACTATTAGTCCAAAGTATCGATATGGGAAATCAACGAATTACACTGCCGGCGGCGTGCCGCACAATCATAAGATAAATTTCCACCAATACGACTATCGCTCATTCCGAGCGATCGGAGAAAAATTTGTTTTTAAAGTTAATTCACGAGTACGACGAATGAAAGAAGAAGAAACCAAAAAAAAAAAAAAACAACAATAAATTTAATTAACCATTAATCACGTTGATCATTTTCAAATTTTTGTTACTCTTTCTTAAATCGAGCAAATGACCATTATACTATCGATAATAATATGTACTACTATTGCACCCAATCGCAGCCTCAAAATATACTTAAAATTAAATCAAATTGACCCGGAAGTTAAACCTTATAGTAAATTATTCTTTCCTCGCGAATACAAAATAATAAAATACCCAACACATCTTTGAACGATTATTTTAGAAGCAAGAGTTACCAACGAATAAATATTAATTTTTTTTTTTTTTTTGGCCATATTGTCACAGATAACCATATCACTCGTATTACAATTCATCGATTTATGACGGTGAAGAGAGAAAGGTGAGGGGGAAAGAGGGAGAATGACAAAATCCGTTTTGAGTACTAGAAGACTGATGAAAGCATTTTTCAACATGCCACGTACTGATGGTGCACCCCCCCCCCCGCACCCCACCAACAGGGCTTTATAGACCGTCGACTTATGCTGGTACGGTTTTGGGTACTTGAAGACTAATGAAACCATTTCTGAACAAGCCGCATAGTTATTGTGCCCGTCCTTCCAATATTTCGAAGACTAACAATATTTACTCCCTGGGCACAATATGGACCAAAATGTTTAGTTTGTCGTCAGAATAAATATGCGCAGAAGTGGGCACGATCTCGAGTTAAAATTCAATTATACCCAAACTTTGGAGAGGGGAAGGGGAAAAGTAGAATTAGCAAAAGTTACTTGGTTTTGGAGCCACCACATAGAAAATTAAAAACAATTGCACGACATGTCCAAAAATCAACTTTTTAGATCAATTAGGAGAAGGAAATAGGAGAAGTTTTCCCCTTTTTGTAGCCCAGGTTTTAATGTCACATATTGAGAATGAAAATCAAATTATTATGAACTACATATAGATCTGTGACTACGGGGGGGGGGGGTGTCAATTAAATCCATTTTGGCACCCTAAACAAGCATTACGACGATTTTCAGCCCCATGCCAGATATTTATTAATTTTTACCACACCGAAATCAAAAAATTATTTGTTCAGCCGATACAAACCGAAATCGATCAAATTTGGGGAACCTGTATCGATTAGCTGGCTATTTGATATTCTGGAGTGGGCATGATATCGGGTCAACATTCAGTTGTGCCCAAATTTTTAGCCAATCGATTGTTAGTCCAAAGCTGTATAACATATCCAAAAATCTGCCTCCTAAGTCAATTAGGAGGGGAGACATGAAGATTCATCTTCTTTTTGACCTTGGAAAAGGACTGCTCCTCGCCAATCTACCTTCCAAATTGAGCTGGGAAGTTGAAATTTGGTATACAAACTAAATACGAGTCCTAGATATGCTTTTTGGGCGACTCGACATTTCAGGCTCGTTGCAGCTCCTTACAGCCCAGAATGGTTGCTTTTTAGGCAAGGTTTCTCATGTTTCAAGTTCGTTCCTCGAACAACTCCCCTTTTACCTTAAGTTAGACAGTTGAAATTTCGCATGTAGATTTAATATAGGGTCAGGGTGTACCTTTTGGAGGTTTCCACTCTTCAGTGTTATTGCACCTCCTCATAACCTCAAAAGTGTAGTAAGTGTAGTTTTTTGGTTGGTTTTTCTTGATTTTTGAGTTTGCTCCTCGCTCCCCCCCCCCGCCCAACACAAATTATATTCAGTCAATAGGATTGCATTGGCCGCAGATTAAACATATATAGGCGAGGATGACCCTGGATCAAAATTCAGTCACGTACAAATTTGGGGGGAGGGGGTGCAGAGGGGTCAAAAATTGCAAAAATTGCTCGTTTCAAAACCAATTTAAAGAGAATCTCAAATTGTATTACACATTCAAAAATCAGCCTCTTAGGTCAATTTGGAGGGGAGAGACGTGGGATTTCCCCTAATCAACGTAGAACTAAAGATCATTCTTTGTACCTAAATCTTCCCTCTAAATTGAGTTACAATTTTGAAACGTGATATGAAGAGTCGTGTATGTGCATGGGGGAGGAGGAGGAGGGGCTTGACTCTTCAGCTCCATTGTACCTTTTCACAGGTCCAAAAAAAAGTATTGATATAGAGGGTTGAAATTAGGTATGTACACTTGGCAGAGATTTTGGAAGTACTGCAGAGGGAGGGATCGATTCTTCAGCTCCGCTGCATCTGCTTAAAGTACCCCAAAAAAAAGGCTTTTGAGCGATTTTTTTCGTTTTTAAAATCAATTCTTCGCATAGCCTCGTTCTTTAATTGAGCTAGAAGGTAGAAATTCGACATGTGTACCGTGCTTGTGGATGCGTTGTTTAGGCGTTTCAAACAATTATTCCAAAATGAACCTCAACAACTTTATAATTCACAAAATTCTGAGAAATTTCACTCTAATTTCGGGAGCTGCTATCACCGAAACTGACAAATTCATCCACAACATCAATCAACGAACCATTTAAACATTACAAATGGCCTCTCCAGACTCAAAATGAACATGGAAATAATTCCTGCAAAGGACACGTAGACCTTCCAACTCGATCCTGAAGAGCTAACGGATCCATTCGATCATTATCGATACTCAAACGAAACTGCAGAAACACTCTATTCGGAAGAGACGGTAGGTACGAAAACTTGGTGCCCTGCACAGTGCACATTCCTCAACGCATTTCACAGCCATGAGAACATCGACCGAATTACAATAAAATCGTTTACTGATAACGCTCATGTAAAGTAATCCATTTTTCACGTAACAAATCCGATATAATAACGATAACAATAATGCAAATAGGTAAATAGTCGTCGTCGTCGATGATATTTGCTTCCTTGGAAGCGGCAATTATTCACCTTTTTCGAGCAGGTAGGTACTTCTACTTACCTATTCTTTGTTGTCAGTGTAGTGCAATGTGTAGGTAGGTAATAAATACGAGTATAAATTGGGTCATAATTTAATGGGCAAAAATCGATGCTGCTTGAGGAAAGTATTCGATGATAATAGCCAATTTTGCTAAATTTTTTCTCGTATTCGAAATGAAGAATATATATAGAGAAATGGTAAATATTTCAATTTCTCATAGATTCGTGCCTCCCCTCCCCCGCCACATACAAAATTTCCTACATTTGGCGAAAGATAGGGACACCGGCCAGCTTCCTCCGATCGTAAAATATAAACTAAGTATCAAGTACGTCTATATTAATAATACAGATGTCGATTATTTTTAGACTACTTGTTTTCGCTTCCCACTTCGCTCCTGTTCATCGATAAATTTTTTTTCTTTTTTTTTTTTTTTTTTAATAAATCGTCGCTTCACGAACATACACAAATATAAAACCATCCAATACGAAACAACTATTCTCAATCGGTACCTCCTCTGCCCTTTCCCGTCTCTCGCCTACAATATCATCCCGTTGTAGAGTACTTATTACTGCCATCTTGGTAAATGATAATCGCTGACGCTGAATATCACTATCAGACATCACACACTTGCACTATATCTATATGTAAATGTATATGTAGGTCATGCAAAATGTGTAACTGAAAAGTAAAACGCACACATAATGCACCAATATATAACACATTCGAATCATCGCACGTATCTGCGCCGCAATTATTCGCAAACTTTGTTCGACCTTTAAAATTATGTATGTATATTTCGACGCTGATATTCCTTCGATGTACGAAGACAGCTCGTCGGCCAAATCAGTAGCTCGTACCATCATTCATATGGAAATTCAACGCGCCCTCAACTATTCACCGTATCGTACGAAAGGTTACAAGAAGAATTGGATCATAATAAAGACGAGCGACGAGGTCCCCCCCCCTCCCAGTCATCCTGGTTAAAGGATATGGATACAGGTAAATAGAACAACTAAAGATCAACTTTGATAATTTCCACGTCGACAGAAAGTTGGCTGAGAAAATGCAAGATGGGAGAATAACGTAAAACTAGAGCAAAACATATTACAATTTCAATCAAGTATAATTATCAAAAATTTACCCTCAGTACCCCGAAGTAATAAAAAAAAAAAATTTAATTTAAACAAAGCAATACGTTCAAAAATTTCTGCATCTACCCAACCCCTCTCCCCCCTCGCCAAGTCATAATTTGAACACTTGAAGCCAAATAATAAATTAAATTTTATTTGTACGATGTGGGAAAAAATTCACATTATTCTTCACGTATAAAAATTTCCAAACCCTAAATGCCCAACCACTTGGCATAAATTTCATGAAATTTTTAAAAAAACTTCATCGTTCTACCTCGTATACAATTCTAAAAATATTCATTCATATCTAAAACGAATATTTTCATATGAAAGAAATTTTACAATCAGCAGTTTGTTCGGAGGTAGCTTTGATGTTGCAAAATTAGATCAAATCATAGATAACTAGAAATCTATAGAAATGATATTTCGAACAGTTTTGAGCGGCGTAAATTATTCACCAGGAATAGATAAGGTAGGCAAGTAGGCATCGATGACGTAAGACGTTCAAGAGAAACACTTGGAAAAGTATCCTTTGATAAAATTTATCGCCCAGATTAGTCATCTCATTTCATGAGTCATCAATAGTATTTCTTCCTTTGGAACATCTACGTATAACTTTATAGCTTGGGTTAGTTGGTTTTGACGATTTAAAAAAAAAAGCTTCTCCAGTATTTGGCATTTGTGAGTCATTCAAAACACATTCGAGAAGAGAGGAATTGAGGGCGGAAACAACGTTTCCTCTCAGGGACGCTATTAGTACACAAGGCAGGGAAAGGGGGTTCGCCCTTTTTATCCTTCAACAATATTGCAGGATGGAAAAACATACATAAGAAATTTGAAGATTCAAAAATAAATAAATTTTAAAATATTAATTTCGAGCGAAAAAAAATATGTAAAATTATCACCTTTTAAACATCTTTCCTTGTATATTTCATAAATTTCAATATGTTCTGGAAATTAAAAAAATTGTAAGCTTTTCGGTTTAATCAGACGCAACTACCTTTATGAATCGAATTTTTTTCATAAAAAAAATAATTCGCTACCTTCTACGTATTATTTTACCCATATCGAGAATACCATTTTGGGCTCTATTTTAACTCGAAAATTTTTTCTAGTAATAGTAAAATCGTAAGTGAACATTTTTTCACAATTAACTAAAACAGAAAAATCGGAAAAATATTCTGAGCGAAAAATTACCAAATAATGACAAATTTGAAGCGATCAAAAAACTACCGAAATATTTTTAAAACACGAGAAAACATTTTTTTCATTCAAAAACTCTCTACATATGTAGATTCCCAAGGAAAACTTTCCATTATTATTATCTTCGTTCGGAAAACATCTCGATACATTGGCTCAAACATCGAAATTATTTACATTACAACGATTTATTTTCCCTATCAAACAACCAACGTCATCGAGATAACGTTTTTAATTAGCAACAGAAAAAAAAAAACTGGCACATTTAATCGTATCGAATGCCAAATTTATCTCGATGAAAAAAAAAAAAAATTGCAAAAATATTTCGCGAAGAAGAAAATCAAGCGATAAAAAAATACCTCTCACAATAACGAGAAAAAATTCCTTTAAAATTGAAACAAATCTTACAACGTTGATTAAAAAATTATCAAATT
This sequence comes from Ferrisia virgata, assembly GCA_900060175.1. Taxonomy (NCBI): domain Eukaryota; kingdom Metazoa; phylum Arthropoda; class Insecta; order Hemiptera; family Pseudococcidae; genus Ferrisia; species Ferrisia virgata. Next base: position 6,084 of record FIZR01010203.1, on the reverse strand, counting down.
GATGGGAAAAAATGGAAAAAAAAAACAAAATCTTAACACAAACATACCTTATGTTATTGTCGGGGGACATCTTGGTGCAGATCGAATTCATCGTCGTTCAAAAGCTCTACCAAAGCACCGAAATAATCACCCGAGTTAATTATCAAATATTATACAACCAGCAGCGCAGTATATTCGCGTAATACGAAAAGAAAGGAAAAAAAAAAAAAAAAAAAAAAAAAAATACCATCACAAATATTTCAAGTTGACGAAGAATGAAAACAAACAGAAAAGTCCATAACTCTCGAGAAGTGTAGAATGAAAAAAAAAATCGATACCGTTGATTTGGTTAATTTTTCAATATGTCACCTCCCGAGCAAAATTTTAGCCCTCTTGGACACCCAGGGGCAATTCTATGACTTCGGTAAAGAAAACCGCAAAATCATAAAATTTTTATTCGACAATAAAAACATGAATTGTACTGGATGTGAACTTCAATATAGTGGTAATTTTCTTCAATAAAATCCGAACCAAAAACTTGAACACCAAGTCTGATGGAATGAAAGGCAACATATCCAAATGTACTCAATTAGATCTACGATCTATATATATATATACCTAGGCACGTAAAAAGTTAGAATGGGAAACGCTACACAATGATTTTAAAAAGAATCAAGGTAAGTATAATAATCTTCGTAATTGCAATTTATAAAATGAAATAAATTTTAAATAATTACTCAACTTGGCTAGACCACGAAATTAGTTCATTGTACACAACTTTCGTATTATGGGTTTGCTTTTTTCGCATTGGTGAAAAATCTAGATTTATCAATTACTCGAATTTATGAATGACTGGTCATCTCGTCGTAAACATCGCTTAAAAACTAGTTCACTTGCGCGAAAACATGTTTTAACAAATAAAAATACAATCATTTTTTACCATAAATTTAGAATCTACTCGAGAAGTAGGCGAATAAGAGCATGCTTATTTCTATAATTAGATTAGGAAGGAGAGAGAAAAAAAACGAGAAATACGCCTCGATGACTATGGTATTTAATTCACTATCCACCTATCATAATATTTAAATGACCAATAGTTGAATAAACTTATGAAATGATATCTGTATACGAAATTTTTGACTGATGTAGAACACCGAGGTAAAAGAAGGGTATGTATGGCGGGACGAATGATGAAATTCGAATAATTTTTTTTAACGCTTCTGTTTTTTCATCAATAACCGCGTCGTCGTAGCGTTGGCAATAACACCAGTCACCGAGTACATAGAGTACATTAATTGACACATAGCCCCAAGACTAAGAGGTATAAAGGAGACAACACCAAAGTATACATATATCGCGTATATCAAGATCAAATGGACGCGAGAATTTTACTCGTACAATTAAACACACTTACGTAATCGTATGTAGAATGTACGTGTATGGTACCTCTCTCTAAGCCTCTACGTTTGTGTACTGAAGAGCTTCTTAAATGACCGAATCGATGAAACTCTCCAAATGAGATGATTTATCATTGAAATCATTTCTGCGTGTATGGACGAGGTGTGTCCATGATCGTTTGAGCTTTTCGACAATTAGTTACTGAAGCGTTACGCTATAAATATAAATCGAACCGGGTACCGGATATTTTAGCGCCTCGTTCGAGCCGACGATGTGGGTATCTTAGGCGCATGTATACCCCAGCTCAGATGAGAAATAACTCCTCCGAAGTCCGAATCGTACCGTAAAGATTCAATAATTGACCATGATTTTGCTATATGTATGTAGGTAGGTAGGTACTTGTGTCTGTGTACCTGGTACGCAGACGGACGAAGCCGATGGTAATTTATCAGATTTAGAATAACGCGCTATTTTATACCCTACAGGCATATCGCTAAAATTAACACTGCCTGCATTACACGAACGTAATAACGCGATTATGAAAGCGTCTATCGTAAACACTAATTTACGTTTTTCGTCTGAATGTGTGTACAACCACCGCGTACCAAAGTATCTACGTAGGTACGTGTTCACGACCTTCTTAGGTTACTTCCTTCTTCTACAACAACGTAGGTCTAGGTACATCTTTCGATTTGATTGCTTCTTTTTTTTGGCCAAAATTTTGAAAGTTTTTTGGTGATGGTTGGAAGGGAGGAGAGGGAGATTTCCTCCAATTATTTTTTTTTCTTCTGATTTTTGTAAGCCTTTTAGGAACTATGTTCAAGCGAAAAAACATTAACGAATCTAAAGATGTAGTGAGATTTTAAATACAGTATTGTCACGAACTGTTTAAATTATCAAAAATTTGAGAACACCTTAATGTTAACTGTAAATTTTTTTTAGAGCAAATTATTTCTAGTAAATTTGAAAAATTTGTTTACAGATGTACAGAACATCCTAGATTTGTTAACTTTTAACCAAAGTCATCGTTAAGACGAGGCTAGAGGGGCCTGATTCTACTAAATGACTTCTAGACACACCCTGGTGTCTCAAAGCATTCCTCATTTTATATTTTTCATAAATCTGATTACCTAAACTATCGCCACTGTTTCTTGAAGGTCCTCTTACCTCGGCTATTGCCACCATTATTTAAGATCCAATTGCTATAGCTATTGCCACCATTGTTTAAATATTCAATTGCTGCGACTATTGCAACCGTTTTTTGAAGATTCAATTGCTGTAGTTAGTGCCATCATTATTCAAGATCCAATTGTTGCAGTTGCTCCAATTTTTCAAAGATTTAATTACTGAGGCTATATTCGCCAATTTTTTAATATCCAATTGCCACGGCTAATGCTAATATTCCTTTTCAAAGATCTAATAGATGCATCTATAGCCACCATTATTTAAGATCCAATTGCTGAGACTATATCTAGCATTGTTTTAAGATGGATATTACCACTTCTAAAGGTCCAGTTTTCATTAGAAGATCTAATTGCCGAGGTTATTGCCACCATTCTTTAATATCCACTTCTTTGGCTATTGCTGTTATTAATTTTAAAAATCCAATTGTTACTGCTATTGCCACCATTTTTTGAAGAAACACAAAGAACATGTCCGGAATGAATCGAGCACCGATTGTACCATTATGTTTTAACAGTAACGCTATAGTCGCCAATCCTTTAATATCCAATTGCTACGGCTATGGCCACCATTATTTAAGATCCAACTACTAAGGCTATTGCCACCACTTTTCAAAGATCCAATAGCGGTTGCTATTGCCTACATTTTTTTAAAATCCAATTGCCGAAGTTATTGCCACTAATTCTTTAATATCCCATTTTTGAGAATATATCCAGCATTGTTTCAAGATGGTTATTATCACTTCTAAAGATCCGGCTTTCGTGAGAAGATCCAATTGCCCAATCTATTGCCATCAATTCTTTAGCATTCAATTTCCGCGACTGTAACCATCTTAAAACAATTTTGGATATAGTTACAGCAACTGAAAATTTTAAAAATTGGTAGCAACAGTGTCAGCAATTGAATCTTTAAAAAATGGTGGCACTGGGCTGCAGCAATCGGATCTTTGAAAAATGGCGGTAATTGCTTCGGCAATTGTATCTTAAAAAAAGCGTGGCAATAACTACAACAATTGAATATTAAAGAATAGGTGGCAAAGGCCTTGGTAATTGGATCTTTAAAAAAATGGCAACAGCCGCAGCAATTGGATCTTCAAGAAATGGTGGCAATCGCCAAACCGATCGGATATTTAAAAACTGGTCACAATAATCATGGATCCCAACTATTGGCACAGCTTCATTAATATCCATTTTTCATAACTGTTATCATTATTTATTTAAAGATCGTGCTGTCATGGATATTGACAGCAGTTTTAAATATTCATTGCCGCAATGTTCCCATTTTTGAAGATCCAATTACCGCAGCAATTGCTATTTTTTAAACATATGATTGCAGAAAGTATTGCTAGCATTATTTTGAGATCCAATTGCTGTGCCTATTACCAACAATTTTGCAATGCTGAAATCCGATTGTTGTGGCTATTGCCACCAGTTCAATAAAATCAAAATGCTGCGGCTATTGTCTGCAGTTTTTTTTTTTAAAGATCCAATTGCCTTGATTACAGCCAAATTTTTTTTAAATATTTAATCGTTAAGATTACAGTTATTGCCAGTGTTTTCAAAGATCCAACCACCGAGGGTACTGCCACCATTTTTGAAACTTCTATTAACGTGGATGTTGCCATCATTGTTTTAACAATCAATTCGCTGTATCCTTTGTAAACATTTTTTTTAAGCTTCAAGAGTTAAGGCAATCACTATGGCTAATGATACCATTTTTTTTTTTTTTTTTAATTCAATTGCCTTTACTACTGCCATAATTATTATGAGATTCGCATGTACATCGAATGGAAATCTGAAGAAAGCGCGGGGACAGGAAGGAGTCTGAATTCTTTAGGGAGGCCAGACTCCCCTAGGCTATCTTTATACACACTCACATATACTTATGAAAGCGCGAGGACAGGAAGGAGTCTGAATTCTTTAGGAGGGCCAAACTCCCCTAGGCTATCCTTATACACACTCACATATACTAATGAATCATTTCTCTTGTACAAAAATTAGGTGATTTAGATAAGTATATCGCACTGAGTAAATGATTTTGAATTTATGGTAGTAACGGGTGACCCAAAAAATAAAAATATATATTTGACATGCTCAAAAAAAGTCTAACGAGTCGCATATGAGAAGTGAAATCAGAACCAAAAATACCTCAACGCAAACGAATCTGTTGGTTGGGGGAAAAGGTTTGTGGAACTATCGAGTTACTTAGCCAACATTAGAGCCCAAAATTTGAAAAAAAAAAAAAAAAAGTACAGCTCAAAAGCATGGACAGATTCTACGAGTATGGAAAAGGGATGATGATGAAACAACCTTTTCGCAAACAACTCTGTACTTACGTTACATAATTTTTATAGGAAACATTATACCTTTGAAAAAGTAAGCCAGCTCTACATTTCAGTAAATACACAAACAATACAACAAACTCTGGCATCGACGATGACGACGATGACATAGGGATTAATCAATAAACGCGATAAATGGAGTGGAATTTTTCTTCTAAAATTACCCAACATTCGAACAATCGGAAGTGAATCGATTTAATTAATACGTACGAGTATATGTATATATTTTTTGAAATAAAAATCGACACCTTGTACGAATTAATCCAGTATTGGGTTTACGAAAATACGCGTATTTTCGTAACGCGCCAATAACACTGAACCAGTTGATTACCAACATGATGCAATACGGCATACATCTTGCATTAAAATTACTTATACATTGTGCACACATGCCCAGTTACGGTCATTCATCAATTCGTCATTGTAAAAAACCCACCGCGCGCACCATTGGCACACGATCCTCTGAATGTTAAACGCGTATCGTACGTACATTTCAAGTCTGTCTCTGTCTCATTCGTCGACCAATGTAATTCAATACCACGGTTACGCGATGGGTGTTGAAAATCATTCAAAATGTTCAATTAAAAAAGAAAACGTCAAATGAGCTCGCGATTACGCTCGTATAAAAATCTACAATAGACTACGATGGCCACTGCACGCTTCTTCGTAAGGAAAAATTACCATGGCTTTTCTTTGCCTACCATAAATCAAAAAAAAAAAAAAAGAATTTCGCATTCAAATTATCTTCATTAGCATACAAGCTTACGTGTATTACATCACAACGTGTAGATAAATTCTCAAAAATGGAAAATTTTAATGCAACCATATACCCCCAGTAGTGAAAACATCTGCACTCGTATACGCGAAAATCAAAAGGAAACACACGCCACCGACTGATGACGATTAAAATGCTCGAAATATTACGAATACGAGTGCCAGCACACTTATTTTAAAAAAATCCAAAATTATCGTGGGCTAAGTAATAATTTACCAGCTATAATAAAACATTAGGTAAATTACTCGGTATAGTTATTACGGTTAGATTGGAAATTTTGCACACACGTTAAAGACGTATAATAAGGGTGTGGTACCTACATCTAAGTATATAACGAGGAACTAACGCTGTTAACGAAGGTCAATAACGAAAAAAAAAAAAAAAAAAAAAAAAGTATCTCGGCATTTTT
>FIZR01010202.1:0-83771 GCA_900060175.1 Ferrisia virgata | reverse complement strand
AAATTGTAAAGGATGTCTGTCGCTATAAACCATGTACAGCATACCGGCGTTATTTTAAAAAAAAATTGAGAATTTTTGGTTGGGCCAGTTTCGAGTTTACTTGCCTCAAAAAAAGAGGATTTAGTTTTATAGTATTATAGATACATTTTTTTTTTTTACAACAGAGCCGGATGTACTTCGATTCTTTTGAATTTTAGACCCATCTGCATACGTACAACAAGCATATCGATATTTTCTATACTAAATTTTGACCTAACTAAGATCATTAAAGATGAATTTTCAACTTGTACACTTTATTCGAGAAACTTGAAGATAATTATTTTTGTACATAAAATAGTCCAATTAAGCGTGTTTCGCCGAAAAATTACGCTCAAATGTTTTTTTTTAATTTAATTAACGATGTTTCTTTCAGACGAATTTTTTTATTAAAAAAAAATGAAAGAAAGCAAAAAAAAAACATGTAGTAAATTTCACGTCAAATTAAGCGAATCCACATCGTAGAAATCGTATATTCGTAGATTTCAGTACGTATATCTTACGAAGGCTGTGCTCATTTACAACCTCATTAAAACATTTTTATTTTTAGTCTACTAAACGCCTTACGAAGTGTTTATATCAAGTAAAACAGACATTTATTTCAAAGAATAAGTGTACAAAACTTTTAAACTTCCAAAAATTATCAAACTTTAGCCAACCTGCCAACCTGTAGATAGGTACCAACCGCGAAAGAAATTTGTTACGTATTTTTTAAACAAAAAGTATATCTTGGTAAGTGTTCGGGAACCACTGCAAAAACTGGATATTTTTATAAATAGATAAGGGCTCGTCTATTAAAACTAAAAATAAACAAATTAAAACTCTGCCCATTGCTCTTGTAAGGGTATTAACGATTGTATAAAAATATTCATAGTTTATACGAGAATGACCAACCACTCTGCCTCCCTACCTCCTTGAATTTAGAACATTTTCGATAATTTTCAAAGGTAAACATCTACGCGTGAACTAAATACGATAATATGTGCCCTGTACAGGCATAAGAAGAAACAGTATGAACTCGAAGAAAAGACGAAGTAGGCCTACATATTTATCAAGTTGTTTCTAGGTCTTCTTGACACGCAACTTTCAAAGTTTAGCTACTTCCTATACTAAATGCAACTTTCGAAATGAATCAAAATTCGCTTCTCTGTAAACTTTACACCAACCAGCAAGCCAGCCTCTTGATGATTTCTAAAACATTTATATATACTTTAGAGTTTAGATCAGTTTATCAAGGTTTCATCGTAATGATTACAACTTTCATAATTATTATGGTGGAAATTTTTTTGATTCCCCCTCCCACCACTATTTTCAAAAAGAAAAATAATTCCTGGATATGTTTGAACTCTAAGGAGAGGAATGAAATTATCAAAATTTCAATTTTTCACGTTTTAAGTTATTCCAGCTTCGTAAAAATTGAATCTAGATATTTTCCAGGCTCTCTCATAACAATTAAATTCCACCCTAGAAGAATAGAAAATGGTAATTTACCGTATGATTATTTACGTGTGATTATCACCGTCAAAAATAGTTCTTACACGTTAGAAAACCCATTTTTGCTGTTTTCAACTTCACTTGCCTTAATCTCTTAATGATCTTTTGATACGAGTAGAAGGGAAAAATGTTTTCGAAACGATTACTTTAAGAGATTCAGTGAAATGTTCTGTTATCGAGAATGAACACATTTTTACCTTAATCTTTGCGGGAGAGACCTAAATAGTACGCGAGTATTTTTAGCCTAATTTTTTCTAACACGTCGTCGAATTCAGCTAGGCTAATAATTGTACAAACTATTGATCGATGATTGATAAGTGGGAGGGGGAGGAGAGAGAAAATCAAAAACGCCGTTTCGTGGTCCTGAAAATATCATTGAGATCATTTTTAGACATGTCAGATATCAATTCATTCTATTCATAGGAATCATTATTTACTCTAAAATTAAACTTCATCCAGAAAAAGTATTGATTAGTTATGCTCTTTAGCCTAATTTTCTGTGGCATATTGCCCATGAGAACCAGACTATCACAGTGCATCCACAAACAGTGGTTGGGAGAAGGAGGGGGGGGGGGTTTACTAACAAAATCCGTTTCGGGGGTCCTAGAAGGCAATTAAGATAATTTTTGGCCATGTCAGATATTTATTTATTTTATTTTTATTATTTTCTTCAACATTAAAATCATTTACTTTGCTTGATACTGGCCAAAATCGCTCCAATTCAGTCAATCGGTTTAGTTTAGCAAAGGATTAGATATGTATGAGTGGGGATGACCTTGGGTGAAAATTCAGCTTTGCCCCATTTTGGGGGAGGAGGGGCTGAGGGGCCAAAAACACAGGAATTGTTTCTTTTTGAGTCAGACGATAGAGCATCCGTAGTTGTATAACATAAACCAAAATCAACCTCCTAGGTCAATAAAGAGGGAATGTATGAGGGTTTCCCTCCTTTTTGACCTTGAAAAAGAGCTTTTCCTCGCCTATCTCCGTACCAAAATGAGCCAGGAAGTTTAAATTTGGTATTTACATTCATTACAGGCCTTAGATGTGCTTTTTGGGGTGTCTACACTTTTCAGCTCCATTTCACCCCTTCATAGCCCCAAGAATGTGGTTTTTTGGTTATTTTCTCTAATTTTTTGAGTTTGTTCCTCGCTGAAGTCCCCTCCAAATTGGGCTAGAAAGTTGAAATTAGGTATGTACAGTCGATAAGTACCCTAGACATGCCGTTGGGGTGGGGATGAGGAGGTTGTTGACTTTTTAGCACCATTGAATCCTATCTAATCCAATGCTAGCGATGCTGTTTTACAATTCTTATGATAGTAATATGTCACGAAAGTCAAGCTGAAAAAGCATCGCTTTATTACACGCCGCCAAATCAAAAGAAGTTTTTACAGGCGTGTAGAGAATTCAGAATTATTCCCACAGCGAGAATTGTAGCCCCTAAGCTTCATGGGGGGGGGGGGGGAGTTATGAGGGTGGCATGTCAAAAAATTGAAATTAGCTCCTAAACGCTGTATGAAGTCGAGTTATTTCATTTTTCCCTAATTTCACAGCGTTATTTGTCAATTTTTTGTTATTTCTTCATCTTCCATAACTCTCCTCCAAAATGAAACTTAAGAGCTGAAATTTGTGCTTCTGCCCCATGATTACGAAAAAATCATAAAAATGAAAATGTTCGTATATTACTACTCTACAAAGTTTGTCTGAATCAATTTTCAAATTTTTTAGCATAAAAAGCTCACCCTTTTGAGAAAGTTGCAACTTCTTGAACGGAGGCCTCAGCTCCTCATTTTGAATAACAGTGAAAAATATTACACTCAATTTGAGATCAACAATTTTTTTTCTGAACTTCCTAGTTCCTCCCCATAACCTCCTGGGAGAAAAAGTTAAAAAAGTGAAAATTTGATGTTCTACAACTTTTATTTCAACATTTTCGCCACAAGTCTGTTATTTGGGACGCAATTTTCAAAAAACCAAACTCTGCATCCCCTTGCCCCCACTCCCAAGCCCTCGAAGGAACAAAATATGCACGCAGTTTAGGAAAGCTTGGGAATATTGAAATGCACACCCCACAGATACCTGTATATGAAATTTCTGTAAAAAAAGCTCGAACTACGTGGTACGAGGGGAAGGGGGGATTACGGAGTCATTCTTCAGCTCGAAAAATTTTCTACATTGCGCTGATTTTTGGCTTGATTTTCTATGGCATGTTGTTAATGAAAACCAGGCTATTACAGTCTATCGACCAACGGAGGTGGGGTGGATGGGGGAGGGATTCCAACAAAATCCCTTGTGGAATCTTGGGCTCCTAGAAGATCATTAAAACAATTTTTGGCCATGTCAGACATTTATTTTGATTTCTGTTAATTATTTTTCGAACATTAAAATCATTTACTTCGCTCGATACAGACCAAAATCAGTCCAATTTGGTCAATTAGCTCAGTTTGGCAACTGATTAGATATATATAATTGAGAACGACCTTGGGTCAATATTCAGTTTTGTCCCATTTCTAGGGAGGGGGGTGCTAAGGGGTCAAAAGCGCAAAAATTGACCCTTCTTGATCCAATTGATAGAGAGCCAAAAATTGTATAATATATCCAAAAATCAACCTCTCAAGTCAATTAGGAGGGGAGATATGGGGGTCACCCCTTTTTTGACCCTGAAAAAGTGCTGTCCTCACCAAATTGAGTTGGGAAGTTGAAATTTGGCATGTACATTTAGTAGGAACCCTAGATGTGCTCTTTGGGGGTTCCAACTTTTCAGCTCCATTGCACCTCTTCAAAGCTCCAAAAATGTGGTACTTTGGTCGGGTTTTACAATTTTTCGAGTTTGTTCTTCGCATAACATTCTTTCAAATTGGGCTAGGAGCGTGAAATTAGGTATGTCTCTATATGTACTTTTTGGGGGTCCCGAATTTTCAGCCCCATTACACCCCCTCACAGCCCAAAATATGTGATTTTTTGGTCGGTTTTTCCAATTTTTCGAGTTTTTTCCTCGCATAACATACCCTCAAATTGGGCTAGGAGCTTGAAATCAGGTAAGTGCATTCAGTAGGGACCCTAGATGTGCTTCTGGGGGGGGGGGGTTTCGAATTTTCAGTCTCTGTGCACCCTCTTACAGTCCCGAATTTGTGGTATTTTGGTCAATTTTTCTAAATTCTAATGCTTGCTCTTCGCATAACTGCCCTCTAGAATAGGCCTAGGAAGTTAAGCTTAGGTATATATAGTCTGTAAAGAGCCTAGATGAGCCTTATGTGGGTTTTAACTTTTTAGCCTCATTAAACCCTTCCTATCCGCAATGCGGATTAGGAAAAAAGTATCGCTTGCGATGCTTTCTTTTAATTCTCATGATTGCACTATTTCACGAAAATCACGCTGGAAAAGCATCGCAAAGGGATGTTTTTTTTTTTTTCTCATAAAACTCCTAAAAATGCACTTTAAGATGGTTAAAAAAGTGCATTTTTTTAAAATGTCTCCCTGCCTTCGCTCGGGACACGCCATTTAATTAATTTTAAAAAACGTACACTCCAAAAATAGCGCACAGAAAAACTGGAAACCCCCCTCTTTTGAGTCGTTCCTGGCTGCTTCACTGAGGAGCTTGCGATGAAAAATACGAATTTTCGAAAATTTCACAGCATATTGTATTTCGAGTATTCCCAGGCTTACAAAAATACAGCTTATTATTTTGTCAAACGAAGACAAGTAAAAATACGTGGCGACTGTTTTCTCGTTAAAACGAATACCCAATTAATCTATGTATTTGTAATATTTCGAGAATAAAGACCACCCTATAATTCCACAAAACTTTCTCTTTTATTCGTATTACAGACTTGAATACGGGTAATGGCGACAGATTGCGGTAGGCCTGTTTTCCCAACGTATTGGTAGTTTCCCAGTCATATCGCACGTATGGTGCTTTCTAAAAGAAAGCAAAAGAAAGGCGGCAGACACACTCGAATATGTACAACTGCACTTGTACTCGATACAATACAAGACTTTCAAGAATTACTAGGCACTTCTCTGGTATACGTACGTCTACGTATATAATGTGCCCTTTTGTTCATGTTTCTCAATTCGACTACCTATTAAGGGTGTTTCTACGAAGGCAGAAGAAAAAAAAAACAAAAACAAAAATCCTTTCCCGAATTACTCCTCGTTTATATGTACGCGTATCAGATCTCACACATTATATAGCCTCTGTGTATAAATGTAATGTTTTTTTTCCCATTTTTTTTCCTTTTTTTTTTTTTTAAATTTATTTTATATTTTCGTATAATAGCGTACGTACATGTAGGTCTAGGTATGCGGAGATGTACCTACGTAAAAACACATCTAGGGAAAATCCATTAATTATATTTATAGTGTTTTTAAACGGTAGACATGATTAATTAAACATATCACATACTAATCAAACATAGCATACACACACACACACACACGCACATATATGTGTGTATAAAAAAACAATACAAATTCCGAATGCTATCTGTTTGTTCATATAATAATTTTGAAAACGGCGGCGGTGACCGAAAGCAATGTAAAAATGGTGTGCCACTGTGTGTGTGTACGGATTTTACGTAGGTTAGATACACGTACAAGGCGACTCGGGTAGGCAACGCAGGCGCCAAAGATGCTGTAGGAATAGTAGATTTTTAGGGGGCGAAGAGGTTCATATTGCAGGATGGTTTTTATCATCGTTCAAGCATACAGCACTCAGCATCAGTTTTCCTTTAAACGTGTATGGTTTTAGATTCGTACGTTGTATGTAAGTTTCGTTGACGGCATTTTCACTCGGAACAATTTTTTTTTTCCTACCGGAATCGTTTTCCTTGCGGAAATTCATTCGTAAGTGTTTATGAAAATTTTCTCGCGCTCGTATCCCCATTTATTATTATTATTATTATTTTTTCTTCGCTCTTTCTCTCTCTCTCTCTCTCTCTATATGGTATTTTAATTGGTTTTCATATTTTTCGACGATTAGTTCGATTTGCTTTGGTACGTGACGTAGGCTTTTTATACCTTTTTTGTTTTTGTTTTTTTTTTTTGGTACATTAAATCGTCGCTTAGTTTGAATTATTTCGCTTTGGTATGGCAGATGTACAAAGCAAGAGCTCTCAGATGGTCTGTTTTATGTTATTTATCAATTAGATACATTAGGAGTGTTTTGTTTTTAAATATACGAAAAATTGGCATCTGCCTGACCGGTGATCTTCTTCGAGTACGAGAGTGATTTATTTCGATTTGTCTAAATTACTTATATTGTTTCGTGTATTGCATTATTTTCAATGTATGCGGAAAAGAAATAGGTAGCTAGATAGGTAATATAAAAATATTGCAACGATTCTTTTCAATATCCGCATACTTTATATACTGATAAGCGGAGCTTATTCAGCTTGGAAAACAATTTGAATAGGTGGTTGGTATTGCAGAGAACGAGAAAACGATATAACGGCCACGAACTCGCGTGAATTATCATTTGACCGGTACGGTACCTTACCTACTACCTACCTACCTACCTACCTACCTACCTATATATTTTTTACATAAACCTCTGGTAGTAGTATATACTACGATTCGACCATACGACTAAGCTGCAGCCAAGAGGTTTCTAGAATTTCGCATTTTTTTTTTTTTTTTTGGGCCTTTCGTTAAAAAAAGTAGATTCGTTGCCGTTGCTGTTGGTTCGTCGACTGAAATTTATTACAGCAAATTCTACTTGCGTAATTTTGAAAGACGTTTTCGGCTGGCTGGTATATATTTTATTTGTACACGAGCACGTACGACAACCTATGATCTCTTATTTGAAAGTTTAAATTGCTTCGGTGTAACGAAAAAAAATAGTATATAACTTTTACTTGACGAAAAACTTGTTCAATTAAACTACACCAAGTAGTAACTTTTGCTGTGTAGCAATTAAGACTCGAATTTTACGCTTTTTATCTATATCTATGTGTCTGTTTATATATATATATTTTTTTTTTCGTAAAAAAAAAAACGTGTACGCCGAATATTAGCGGTATTTAGGGTCTATAAGGAGATATACAAGATTGAAAAAAAATTACCAGTATTTTAGGGGTTAAATTAATTAGTTCGTAGTAATCGGCAGAATTCATCGATTTAAAAAAATCGTACTCACAAGTTGAGATTGCTCGAAATATCTACCTATTATCATAATACTATTGTAGGGGTGTCTGGAAAACGTTTGGAATATTCGGTCTCGAAATACCGAAATTTAAATAATATAAGTGTAGAAAGGGTTGCCGAAATTATGATTTGAAGGAGTGAAACTATGCGTTAGGAAATCTTGTTTTTGAGATGTTAAATATTACGGAACGGATAAAAAATTTGAAAAATTTATTGGAGAGATTTATAAATAAACAACGTTAGATTACATTACGTTAATTTAGTGTCCGAATTTAAAATTTGAGAGATATTCGCATTTTTATACCGGGTGCTTCGCATTTACTTGCCTTCCTTCGTACTAGTGATGGGTCAACTCATGAAACTTACATGTATGATGAATAGCGTACCCAAAAAATTGAAGGAACGGAGATACGTTATTTTTGAAATTTTAATTTTGCTCAAATTCGTCGCTAATTTTGAAAATTCACAGAGACAAAATTAATAATGATAAAAGGTTGCTGTTTGCTTTAAAACACAGCACATACTCTCGAGTATGCGTGGGGTAAAAATCAAGAGTGGAATATTAAATACAAAAAAATATGACTCAGAATTTGTAACTTTATTAGTTTTTTGTGAATAACTTTTGAAAAAACTATCACGAGCATCTCATTGAAATGTTTTTAGATGAATGGGAGAGCACCTTCAATTCAGTGGTTGGGGTGATTACCCCGAGGGTTACATTTATATGAAAAAAAAACAATTAAATAAAAAAAAAATGTTTAGTCATTTTTGTAAAAAAAATGTTTACAAATTCTAATTTTGAAGGTAAATGCGAGAGAAGCAAAACGATTGCACTGCAAGGCCAAGAATATGAGTGAAAGACTGTGGTAAAAAAATCAAGAGTGGAAATGAAATGGTTTGCAAACTGCGATGATATAAGTATAAAAAAATTTAGTTTAAAATTGTCAATGTTTTTAGTTTTTTGTGGATACTTTCTAAAAAAGCTATTATCTTTAATTTTTTTTATTTTTGTTTACTTTCATTTTTCTACTTTTTTTTCACATTTATTCAACTTGAACATGCACGTAAAGTGCAAAGACATATCCATGTCAACATTTTAACATAAAATGCAAAAATCAGCCGTACTCATCTTCCATTGTGAGTTTAATCAATTTATCCTACTTTTAAGACACATCCATGTTAATATTTCAACATCAAGTCCAAAAATCAAAAATGTCATCAAAAATGTTAGACCAAAAACGTCACGTTTTCAAAAACTGACCTCTCTCTCACCCGAAGACATATCCATCTCAAAAATTGATCAATTTCAACATTTCACATTTTTTTGCTCCATTGGGAAGTAACCTTCAGTGTTTTCGCTCAGATCATGGAATGAGGGGTACCCAGCCCTGCCTACCCTAATCATTGAGTTGAAGGTGCTCTCTCCTTCGTTTACAAATTTTTCAATGAAGTGCTCATAATGGTTTTTTTGAAAGTTGATCGCCAAAAAACTAAAAGTTATAAATTTTTAGCAATGTTTTTTGTATTTGCTTTGCCATATTTTATGAACCACTTCACTCTTGCTCTTGATTTTTACACCACACTTACTCGAGAGTATGTATAGAGTGTTCCTTATTAAACTCGCCATCCTTATACAAATGGTTGGTAAACTTATGACACTTGCATGTATAATGGTTAGCATACCTAAAAAATTGAAGGGACTGAGATATGCCATTTTTGAATTTTTATTTTCACTCAAAGCTGCCTCATACTTTTAAAATTCACAAAAAAAATTAATAATGATGAAAATTCGCTATTTGCTCTTTAACACATTGCATACTCTCAATGATGTGTGGTATATAAATCAAGAGTGGGGTTGAAGTAGTTCGTAAAATATGACAAAATTAATACGAACAAATGTGAATAACTTTTGAAAAAGCAATTGAGAACACCTCATTATAAAATTTTTAAATGAAAGGTAGAGCATTTTCCACTCTGTGATTGAGATGAATATCAATTGAAGAAAAAAATACATAATTTTCGCATAAAAAGTTCAAAATTTTTGAAAATAACTTCACATTTTTACGAAAAAAATTTCAGATCTGTGTATCTTTATCCTTGTAATGATTAGGATAGGCAAAACATTATACATGCGTACAATTTGAGTTGCTCTACTTGTGTTATGAAGAAAGTACTATCAAAGAGAAACACCCTGTATGTAGATCATTTTTATTTCAACACTTTAAAATAGGTTCAAATTATCAGAGCTTTTTTTTGGCTGCATTGAAAATTGCATACAAAGAAATGAGGTTTTAACATTACACTGGAGTAATTTTCAAATTTTTATCACACGCCTGTAACTGATACAAAATTTTTCAAAAAGCACATTTTTTTGAACATTTTTTAAAAATGACGTGATTTGGGATCATACTACCCTAGAAAGTACCTAAAATGAAAAACTGTTCCAGAAATGGACTGGGAAAAGCCCAGCCATTCGATGTTAGATTTGTGATCAAGCAACTGAAATTTGTGCGGGCTGTTACAAAAAGTTTGTCCAGCCTTGAATTCATCACATTATATTTTGATATTCCTCCGACCAGAGTTTCTGTAGCAGGCAATTTTTTGTGTTTAGCCATCTTCATTTACCTTCTCACCAAATGAATTCGATCCACTATCAGTTTTGATACACAAATTATACTTTATCTGTATGGTAAATAGAAGTCCTTGTCGTCAGAGTCATGTCTCCTGCGACGAAAAATAACATACAACTAAACAAACGCTACTGTTGTTCCAAGAAATTCGTTCATACAACTCTACATGTCCCTGAGTTGAGAATTTCTCTCGACTGCCCTGAAAATAGATACGAGTCAGAATATCTACATACCTGCTCCATTTATGGTGTTGGCTTATATCCAGTTTCAAATGCTGAGAAAATCTTCGTTAATGACATTCCGAGTTGTATGGTCATGTAAGCTGTATATTTCCCAATTTGTGTGACCTGAAAAAATTCTAGTATAAGTTGCATTGTTTCGGAATTTCATGTTTAGAGTGATGACTCATCAAAAGCAAAGATAATTATTGTAAACGGTGGTACAAATCAAGAGATAAACTAATATAAACATTTTTAAAATGGCTGATCCTTAAATCTCATTTAGGCGAAGGGGATTCAGAGACCTGTACGGTTTTAAGGAAACAGCCTTCGTGATAAATGTACGTCACTGATTAAAATTTATCATAATTTAAAACTGCTGCGTAAAATAGATCCAAACTTATGTTTCTAATACACCAAGTACGTAGGTAGCTAGTTCGTTTTTAAAAACTAATTTGTTTGTAACACATTCAGTTTTAAAGATGTGCACAGTTGTCAAGAAACTTTTTTCTACTCTGCGTGAAAAGTTATACGTTGAAACTGGTATTTAAATTGCCTTAAATTTTCAAAATTTTGTAGCTACTGTAAATGTTCAAAACATATAGATATCATTTCCATAATTGAGTTTTTCGTTTTTCATATCGAATAAAAAGAATGAAAAGGTGAAGTAGAGGCAGAGGACTAATAAAAGTAGCTGAGACTTTATTTAATCATTTATTTCGCGGCTAGAAATTTTGCATGATTTATCCATAGCAGGAAAGAAAATGTACTATTTGAGGAATCTAAAATCCAAAACTGATTGCGAAAGTAAAATAATGATAAGAGGTGTTTTGGGGATCCTTGCATTACTCTAAAAGAGCCAGTTCATGAAATTGTTTTCATTATAATACTTGTTCTTAAAATTACAATATATATATATATATTTTTTTTTTTGAAAAAATTTCTTGCGACTAACGAACCATAAGACAGCTAGTACTTAGAAAGGTACTTCACTCTACTAGCTATTTTATAATGTACGTTGCATGATTACTCAAGAAAGATTATTATAGCTTTCCAATATTCTTACGAGAAAGCAAAGGGATAGAAAAAAAAAACAGAATCCACCTAACGACAAGCTATAAACTATGGAATAGGAACAATCTTCGATAATTTGAATATTCCAATTACTAAAGATTCGGGGTTGATTTTTTGGAAAGAATTACCCTGTTTGCGATATTCTTCGTCATTAAATACGCGTGAAATAAATGGCCGTTAAACGGTCTTTTTTCTCGTTTAGTTCTCGCGAGGAATTATTTTATGCAAATTCTCGCTCGTCGCTTGGTTATTTTCATGTTGGAATTGAGTATTTCATATTACCAAGATTGCGCTTAAAACTTTAATATCGCGCTCGGCAACTTTTACTAAATCCCGATTTCTAGGTTATATGAAAAATTAACATCTGTTATCGAGAAAAACGAATTTCGCCGAGAATTATTTTTAAAAATATACCAATCACGACGAATATCTAACCAAATTCTTCTACCTGTACTACATATCTCTATTTACCGATTCATAAACGTATTTACATTTATTGGCCCGGCTGTAGTTTGTTCGTCGTATACTGTATGAATACATTTTGTTTGCTTTCAATTTTTTCTTAGTTGAGGTTTCTTTTTTTTTTCAACTGCAATTAGATCGGGTTTTTATTTGAAAGAAAAATCAAAGCGAAATTCGTGTTTGTATTTTAAACATAAAGTAGAAAATAAGAAGCAATTATTTCTTTTCATTATTCTCATAAATGGGTAAGCAATCGATGTATGAGTGGGAATTTTTTTTAGCATTTCGGTAAGAAAATTCCTTTGGTATTAAAGAGAAGAAAAAATGCGTACTTCGATATTTATATTTTAAAAATACGATATAGATTAAATACTTTTAATTCTTCTTTACTCTTCTTCATTGTAAATAGAGCTTTTGTAAGGAACCCAGAATCGATCTAATGAACATTTCACTCATTTCAGCTCCGTAATCAGGGTGCTACGGGGCCCCCTAGCTCCTCCCCCCTCTGAACTAGGGGCACGAAATTTTGTTTGCTGGATTTTTAATTCAAAGATGTTCATCTCGGGTAAACATTGAACAAAACAGACTTTGCTTTACTTTTGATATACTATTCACTTCCATTAATGATTATTCAAGTTGAATTTTTTTCGTTCAACGTATAGCAATAGCCCCTTCAATTTCGAAATTAGACTAAAAATGAACATCAGAAAAGTTGTTCAATTTTACATCCACTACTCATTTCTTTAATTGAAATTTCATTTTGAACCAAATTTTTCAAGAGTAACGTTTGCCCCTTCGGTTTTCAAGATAGACAACACATTCATCTTAGGTGTCTTCCAAGTGGTATCTGATTAACTTGCTACAGACGCCATGAACTTGAAGAACACCATTAACATAGATATGTAGTAGGGGCTGGCCAGCTTTCAGTTATGATGGTTTGACCCCTCTCTTTTCCCGCATAGATATGTGCTGTACAGGCATATAAAAATTAAACAAATGAGCACTTTCAGAATTTTGATCTAATCATCAATGTAAGTGGCGGATCTTGTAGGTAAAAACTTTTCTGATAATTTTTGTCATATACACATTTTGCCTATCTCCACCATTGAAGGGACAGTATTTGTTTGAATTTTATGAGCTCCTTCAAATAATCGAGATGGGCAAATTTTGTGCATAACTAAAACTGCTGCAAAAGGTTTCTACTACAGGGTTTGTAAATTAAAATCACAATTTAAGAAAACTTTTTATTCTCTAAATTTTACCTGTGGGGTAATCGGGACAAAATGAAATTTTTAAGGCGAAAAATTTGTCCAAATCGTGGTTTTGAATAGTGTACCTTGCAGTAAGCAACTTTCGCAAAATTTTTAGTTATAAACAAAATTTTCCTAGCTCGATTATTTGAAGGGGCTTATAAAATTCAAACAAATATTGTGCCTTCAATAATGGAAGCAGGCAAAATAAGTATAAGACTAAATTTGTAGAAAAAATTCCTGTATACAAGGTCCGCTATTTATATTCATGATCAGATCGAAATTTTGTAATTGCTCATTTGTTAAATTTTTAGATGCCTCTACAGAGCTATCTGTGAAGAAAATGAGGATGAGAGAGGGTCAGAATATCTGCCCGCATTAGACATCTATGCTAATGCCGTTCCTTAATTCTTACAACGCCTGTGACAGGTTATACATAAATTTCAAGTCTTGAAAACCTTTCACTGGACATACTGTTTAAGTGTGAAGTGATTTTTGTAGTTACACAAACAAAAACTGAAAAACCAAAAAAAAACTTCTTTTAGCTGTCTATGGTTTCAAAATCTTGAAAAAATAAGAACTACGCATACTTCAGCGATTTTCAAGACCATGTTTTGATAGGGAAATGTAATTAATGCGTAACATAACTTACTTAATTCACATTCGCAAGCTGGAAGGCAAAACGAACTTTTCTACTTTTTCATAAATAATTTACTGTTCAAAATTTTCATTCGAGAAAATTTCTGTTTGTTTTATTAAATTTTCAACTAGAGCAGAAATTTTACTAAAAAGTTGTTGTAAATTTTGAAAATATTTATTTTGCTCAGCCTTTACTCCAGTTTGTGACTTTTGGCGTTTTACATACAATATATAATTTTAAGCGAAAGTAGGTATTATTTCGCTATATTCAAAACTTCAATAAGAAGTCTACAATGAACATGATCATTCATATTCTTATTTTGAGATAGAAAAAAAAAATGATATAAATACGCGTATAGGTATCTCATAAGACCAATAATCTATCCAATCAGGAAAAAAAGTTGGTTAATTTGTCTCGAGTTTCATTACCAAAGTCTTTATGGTTTAAAAAATTTTATAATCATTTAGGAAAAAGAAACTTTTTGGCAAATGTAGGTGGTCGATATTTCTTTATTACTTTTAGTACTCAAACATTTTATGCCAAAACGTTTTAAATCCCTGTGGAACCAATTAAGAGCTACTTTCATTAAAGCCCATCAGTCAGCTGTACTGCTTATTTAATGCCCTTTAAATCTGCTATACTGTGTTACTGTCGCAATAAATCATTGAACAGAATGTGCTTTTGTATTAAGTTTTAAGATAATGAATACCACGACAGAAGCACCGCTACTGCTGTAATATGTATTTGTTTGGAAATGTGGTAAAATGAGCATATGAGCGAGTAGCCCTCCTCCCTTACCACGGTCACGTTCCGAAAATTACACCTAGTTTGATGTAATGAAAAATAATTTTTGTAAAGAGTGAACTGAACGTTTTAAAATTTGTAGTCGATTATTTCACGTACAATTTTTGACCTTTCAAACCCCTTTCTCATATTTAATTGACTTTCTCTATGTTTCAGTTACTTGAATACTCGAGCAAAATTATCTATTTACTTACCTTTTCAAAATTCGAATACAATACAATGAAATAAGTTGCATGAAATTGCATTATGAACGACCTTATCAGTTGTTTTATTATTGATATTTTTCAAAACAATCAGCAATTCCACAACGGAGAGAAAAATAGTAGTAAACGATTTAGAGAGAGCAAAAAATGACAATAATATAAATAATGAAAGCCAGTGGTATTTTTCTTCCATTTCATTACATTTCGAGACTGTATGTAGGTACCATAAAATGTCACGTTTCACTCGGTAAACTTCAGATAACTGCAACTTCAATCCACGTGTATAAGATTTCATTTTAAAAAGTTAATGAAAAGGGAATCGCATTCAGTGAAAAAATCAATTTTTTCTATTAAAAAACGGCTAGTGTTGTACCAGAGTTTAAAATTATCGGTATTGTGTTTAATTCAAATGTAAAGTAGTACTACAGTTTTTACAGTTTGAAAAAATATCGTGAAGAATTTACTCGTGTTCTGAGATTAGTACCTCTATTATTTCTATGCATTTTTATGATTTTTTTCTTGTTTGTATTCTTAACGAATATGAAAATATGTTTCATTTAATTGGTGAACAGGAAGTATGAGATTTTTAAACGTTTCTAAAAAATCATACACTGATTTTAATCGTTAAACAAATGACCAAATTCAAACGAGATTATACGAACAATGAATAAGTAAACAAAAACAGTGATTAAAGTTGCTGGTGCCCAAGGGTAAATGAAACAACCTTAAGCAAATGTATTTTTCGTTAGCTTAAAGATACCATTTTTTCAAACTGATTTTTCCAGATGAAAATGAAAAATGTTAAACATGGGCATGTTCAGGACTTTCATAATTTCACCATTCTTTCAAAAGCTATTGCATTCTTAATTCTTAAATTCTAGGATTTTGTAGAAACAATCTATAAAATTATACCTCATGCCCGACACAAAAGTGCAAGTATACAGACCATGATATGATATGATATGATTTAACAATCCGAGGTGGAGCCTGCGATCTTTGACGTTAGAAAAGTGGAGCCAACAAAAATAATCTATGATATCATATTTTATATTTAACATTTTTCCATACACCTCAAGATTTAAATTTTCAGACCATAATCTGAAAGGCCATTACTCTTTCGTAAGTGATAGCAGGCATATTACCTATTTTAAAAATTTCTTTAGTAACTCAAGTGTACATTTCAGGTGAAAAAAGTAACAAAAATTTTTTTAAATGGGACTCGAACACAGGAAAAATTTTTTATGGAATTGTTCGGTTTAATTTTCTATGTCATATTGTCAATGAAAAACATGCTATTTACCATGGATGAGATAGGATTTTTATGCTAGAGGGTTGAAAATTGGTATGTAGATTCAATACGGGTTCTATGTGTATTATTTGGTAATTTCAACTTTTTAATCCTACTCCATCCTCTCAAAGCTCGGAAAAAATAGTTTTTTGGGCAGTTTTTTTCATTTTTCTAGTTTGTCTTACCCATATCATTTCTTCAAATTGAGGTGGAAGGTTTAAATGTGGTATGTAGATTCAGTAGGAATCCTAAATGAGTTATTTTTGGAGGGAGAGGGGTGGAAGTACAGTGCCAAAAAACGATGTGTATTATTTTCGAAAATTGTACTTATTTTTCGAGTTTGTCCTTCAAATTTCTCAATGAAAAAAGAGATCGAAAAATGGTTCGCATTACTTATACCCAACTTATGTACAGTTAACGTTGTTTTATTTTTGGTTGGGCACCAATTCATGCGAGTGCGAGTTTGCGTGTGGCGCGCATTGGTATGCCACTCATATTAATCAGCTGTTTGAATTTGGTCAAAATAACTCGTTTGTGAACTAATAATCCTTTGTAAACTGTTGCATATGTCAGTAGTAGAGACATTGAAACATTAAGATGGAAATTTCCTGCTCCAGGAGTAAAGGGATCGCAGTTTTAGGTTTGTCTTTGTTTTGGGTTCAACTGTCATTGACCAAAAGTTTTTCTCTCTCAAGATGGAAATCAGGAAGAATCTATGTCATATCTACGTCTGATATCTTGTTTTACAGTGCCCCAATTACTCCCATGTAAAGTTCTGAGAACGAACATTTTTTTTGAATAGCGAACCTTGTAGTAGGCAACTTTTGCAGCATTTTTGGTTACACACAAAATTTGTCTATTTTGATTATTTGTAGGGGCTTATAAACTTCAAACGAATGCTGCCCCTTCAATAACGGAGTTGGGCAAAATGTGTATGCAACAAAATTTGTAGCAAAAACATTTGTTTACAATGTCCGCCATTTAGATAGATGATTGGATCAATCTCTAATCAGACACTCAATAAATTTTTCAGTTTTAGATGATAAAAAGAGATTATAAAATACAGCACAGAGACCAATTTCCAACTGCTGTAAAATAAAAAGGACAAATGATCCAATATATACTAATGTAATAGAAAACGCTAACGTAGCCAAGTCATAATTTTGCAACTTAAGTAGTATAGTATGCACCGTAGTATACGTATTCGGTAATTATAAAATTTTCCATGTCGTCGAAAACTGAAAATTTTCCGCACATTTTCGTATAAGATTGCAGAGTGTGACGCCGTCGTCGCCGTCATCGTAAGGATAGGTATAAGAGAAGGGAAAATAACACAGAGCTGGGAGAAAACATATACTAGATAGTAGATAGAGAAAGAGAGTGAACGTGAACGTGCTGGTGAATTGTATTCATAGCTGAGAAGGCGCAATTTTACGTTGAGCTTCTTCCTATGCGGATATCCCGCAGTGAAACTGTTACACATAAATAAACCGTCATCGTTAGTTTAATTAAGTTTATGCTTGTGCTATTCGATGCGACTATTAAGGCGCTAAATTTGACTTTTTTCTTTTTCTTATTTATAATGGTGTTTTTCTTTTTTTTTTGTATATCTTATCGACGTGGTGGCGCCTCTTTACATCGCATCGTATTAATTGTAACTTTCAGACGATGCGATTCGAACGATGGTCGTATGTAAAATTCTTGATATACCAAAATACTGCAGAGGAAAAAAAAAAATCAAAGAAGGCAATTTTTCAAATGAAAGATTACTGAGAAAAGCTTCGCAACTTTGAATTATTTGTAAAGGATAATGTATCTAAGCGAACAGAGTAGGTACGTAGCTATAAATGAATGATTCGGATGAAAACTTTCTCGAAGTTTTTCCAATTTCTTTTTCCTTACGATAGATTATACTTACTTACGTAGCTTGAAAAGTCTGTACATTTAGGTATCTACTAAAAATGTTTGGAATTTTACATGCGATAAAATATGTACAGACGTGAGAATACAAATACAAAACATTTCCAAGTATTCTCAATTCTCAACACGTATCAATAAATCCTAATTATATTTAGTAGCTTATACGTACATTCCATCCATCTACCAGGCAATCGAGAGGTGAAGGGTGCTGGGTGGAAAATCTATTTTACTGTATTTTTGAGCGTGACCTTTTGCGTTTATTTTTTAACAACAATGCAACAAATTTTTTACTTCGTTCGATACCGATTAAAATCTTTTAAATTCGGTACACTTAGATTATAAATGACGTGAGAATGATGTGATCAGAGTGACGATTAGTTTTTATTAAAATTCGGAATTGGTCAAAAATATTCGAAAAGAGAAGTACAGAAGCCTTGGAAAACCGTAAAAATATCCATTCATAAGCCAATTAGGGGATATGACCTTTAAAAATAAAATAAATACCTTTATAGCTTGACTTACTTGATCTAACGAGTTGAAAATACTACAAATTCAAAAATCAACGCTCCGGAGCGGTTTAGTTCAGTCATTCTGGCCTTATCTTTATTAGAATTACAGTAGCTATAATAAATTTAGATTTCAAAATTTAACTTTCAAGCTCAATGGAGGGGGGGGGGGAGGAGTTATGCGAGAAACAAACTTAAAAAACAAGAAAAGCTGTGTAAAAAATTACATGTTGAGGATGATGAGGGGTGTAATGAGGACAAAAAGTCAAAACTCCCAAAAGGCAAATCTATGGTCTTTAATAAGTCTACCTACTAAATTTAAACTTTCTAGCTCAATTTGGTGTTAGGGGGTGAGGGGAGATAGGAAAGGAACAGCCCTTTTTCAAGGTTAAAAAAAAGTAAACCTCTCATATCTCCCCTTCTAATCAACCTAGGAGATTGATTTCTGGATATATTAGAGAACTTTGAATTATATATCGATTAGCTCAAAAAGGAATAATTTTTGTAACTTTTACCCCTCAGCACCCCGTCTCCAAAGTTCAGGTATAACTGAATTTTAACTCGACGTTAACCCTATTTCAGAAAATCAAATCCGTCGCCAATGTACGCTCGTTTTCCAAATTTTATCCATTTTGTGCGGTATTGAAACGAGCAAATGATTTTTAGTTTTTTTTTGGATGGGGGGGGGGAGGAGGAATAATAACAAAAATAAATATTCAACATAGCCAAAAATGGTCGTAATGGTCTTCACTCTTCAAGAACCCAAAAACGAATTTTTTGATAGATAGACTGCAATCATCTGGTTTTCATTGACAATATGACACAGAAAATCCAGAAAATCCATCTCAAAATTGATAAGGTTTAATTTCACATTGTTTGTACGGAGTGGACCTCCCAACAAGATACTAAAATGTGCAGCATTCAATTCCTACTCGACCCCTTTCTGAGGGTAACACCACCCCGAAAACCGGGCCTTCCACTCAACAGTCAAAATTGAAAGTTATAGGAGAAAAAAGTTTAAACATATAATTTTCTGCATTAAACTTCCTACAAAATGGTAATTCTTCATTTTTTCCAAAATTGTATTTTGGGGTCTATAGTGGAGGCTACAATTCAAAATGTGGAAAATTTTTATAACACATTGGAAGAAATATGCCAACTATGAAAATTTCGTTAAAAGTGGTCTAAACGTTACTTTTGCCGAGATAACTTTCAGTCAAATTTTTCACTTCAATGTTCTGTATCTTTGAATAGGATGGGAAAACATGGATAATTTTTTTGAAAATTTCATCACACACGTAACTCATGCACTTGGCCGATTTTGCACCCCCCCTCCCCCTGATTTGGACATACATTTTATCAACGTAGATTTCAATATCGGAAGAACGGGTGGAGGTCGGAGTAGAACTCCTCAGCACTTCCTTCCCCAAAATTGGACATGATCGAATTTTGATTCAAAGTCATCTCCACCACTCATATGTATCAAAACTGTTGCCATCCTATGCATATTGTCCAAATTCGAGCCATTTTGATTCCTATTGAGCCAAACAAAAGATTTTTATTTTCATAAACAAAAAATATAAAAATAAATATCTGGCATCGCGTCGCCAAAAATGGTCTCAGTCTTGCAGGATCTCAAAATGGATTTTGTTGATATCCCCCCCCCCCTTCATTCCATCATATGACAACATGATTTGGAAAATTAGGTTAAGAAATGGTCATTAATTTTTCTATTTTCAAGTTCGTTCTTCGCATAGCTTTTCATCTAATTGAACTTGATTTCTGAAATGTGGCATATAGATTCAGTAAAGGTCTTAAAAGTGCTTTTCGGGAGTTTCAATTATTTATTTTCATTATAATTTTTGAATGAAAATTGGCTTCCTCGATCCTCAAAATCTTATATGCTTAGTGGAAAAGTAATGTTTGAAAATTTCCCTTTTTAAATTGAGAGGAACATAAGAGGGAATTAATCATACGAATTGTTTCTCTTATTATTCAATAATTCTTAAGAAATTGTTAGCACTTGTTCTTATTTCCGAATACATCAAAGTTTGTAGATATTTTCAATTGATTCAGTGTTGCAATATCTCGATTCGTCTAGCAATAAACTTCCTCATCGATTGATTGACTGAATAAATACTCAATCGAAGCCCTTTACTACACAACGAGCACTTTAACATGGCAAATAACTCGTTTATTAACCGAGTAAAAAAATGTTGAGAATAATGTCAACAGACAATAACAGCGAGGCGACGATCTACGAACGAAGGAGAGAAAAAAAAAGCAAATATCATAAGAAAACGAAGCAATCAAGCGTTTTTGAAGTTTTCAATTAATTTTACAACGTTACGATTACGATTGTCATGGTTTAGCAGCGAAACTATGGCAAATTACGAGCACGAAAAAGAAAGAATTATGGCGAATTTTCCTTTTCGTTGGTAAATATTTTCCATCTTATTTTTCGCCCAATTTATAATACCATTTCCATCTTTTTCATTTTCCTTTTGATTTAACACGGCGCGGCGCGTCCGTATGGCAGAGGTGGCTTTAGAAAAAAAAAAAAAAACCCCGAACCGAAAGAGGCATTTAGAAAAATATTTTTTTCCTTCAGCCGATCAAACTGCATCGCGAGAATTTTTCAATAATGAAATAGCATCGGCATCGCTCGGCACACGCTTTGCTTTTGTATCGGAAACGTTGGGCGATAATTTACATGTTAATTATACTTTGGCAGCATTTTGTTTGCAATCAGCATTACGTATGTCATCGCGCGCTGTTATAAGCTTTAAGCCTAATGTCAATAATGGCAACAGGTTATTTTGAACGGAATTTCGCCAACTAATTTCAGATAAATATTTAATCTATCGAACGCATGCATATACCCATCCATCGATGTATGATGGTACAGTAGTTGGTACGCATATGCCTGTTTCATGCATTCATCCCATTCCCAATACAAAGTATACCTTTTTTCATCACCATGGAATAGCTCGCTGACAAAATGAAATAATCATCGAGTTGTATTTACAATTTTGCTATTTTTTTGTTACGAAAAAGAAAACATAAAAAGGTCTCTGCACGCCTCGTCGCGTCGCCCCGTCCCCTCGTATAGCTACGTATAGTCCCACGATACCTACCTATAAGTCTGTAGCAGGTTTCGCTTCGCCGATACCACATAAATATTAATTAGGCTTACAAAAACGTCCCAAAGAATGTACCTGGCCGCGTTGAAATGTAAATAATAATAAAATGTCAACGCCTATCGGAGGAATTTTTAACCCTGCTGTACGTAGGTGGTAGTAGGTATGCGAAAGTCTACTCGTGTACTTGTAGTAGTAGGCAGTTGGTTGAAATTTTTCAATTCTAAAAAGCAAAAACAAATAACTTTAATTCTCCGATGATTAAAATTGGTGCAGGTTAAAGGTACAATTTTCTAACCAAAAATTCCATCCCGACGAGATTAATTTTTTCTAATTAACTTTAAAATGAGCGTAATATTTAATATGTTTTTAATATAATTCATCTAATGCCTGTAATATGTAGTCAGGAAGTAGGAAGTGAATTTTATCAATAAAAGTGACATCGCGGTTACATTTATCTTCAAATATTCAATTACTTGTTCATCTTCATTGTAATATTTGAATCCTTGAATTAATGGTGAAAAATCAACTTGTTTCATATTCATAACATGGAATGACTCGGCATTGAAAGGTTGACATAGCTTAAAAAGCATATTTCATACTTTTCATTCGCTTGAATATCGAGCATTTGCCTCGTACGTTAATTAATGGAGATTTTGAAGGAGTTGAATAGATGAAAAATCCAATTTTTTGGCGATGTATACGTACAGGGTGTTTCGTTTCAATAGTTATTCCTTCACAACACATATACAGCAACTCTAGTTGAACGCATGCACAATGTTTTGTCTAACCTGATAATTACAGGCCGTATTTGATTTTCTTTCTTTCTGAAAATCTGAGGTCAGTTTTAAAAATTGTTGAAGAAAATTTAAGATATAGTCAGAAAAATGAGCTTGTTCATACAAAGAAATTAATTCTACTCAGATCCACCCCCCCCAGGGTGCCGAAAACCTCCAAAAGATACTTTTGGAAGAAGAACTAAATCTACGTTCCAAATTTCAAACCCGCCAGATCAAGTTGGAAGAGAGATATGAGTGGAACAAACTCAAAAAAATGAGAAAAATCTGCCAAGAAACTATTATTTAAAGGCTGTGAGGGAGTATAATAAAGCTGCCAAGTCTAACCCCCCTCCCTCTGCTCAAGGCACATCAACGATACCTACTAAACCTACATACCAAATTTCAACTTCCTAGCTCAGTTTGAAGGCGAGTTATGAGAGGTACAAAGTCAAAAAATTAAAAAATCTACCAAAAAAACTACATTTTGAGGCTGTGACAGGATGCAATGATGATAAAAAGTTAAATCCCCAGAAAAGCAAGTTTAGGACCTATACTAAAACTGCATACCACATTTCAACTTCCTAGCTCAATTTGGAAGGGAATGGCGGGAGTAGCAAACTCAAAATATTAAAATACTCGTCCAAAAAACTACATTTTTGGGGCTGGTTCTGAAAAGTCAAAACATCCAAAAAGGTATACATACCAAATTTAAACTCCCCAGGTCAATTTGGAAGGGAAATAGTGGAGGTACAGCCCTTTACAAGGTCAAAAAAGGGAAATACCCGTCACGTCTCTCCTCCTAATCGACCTTGGAGGTTGATTTTTGAATATGTTACACAACTTTCGACCTTCTATCTATTGTCTTAAAAGTATACAATTTTTGTGTTTTTCACTCCCAGCACCCCTCCGCCAAATCTGGGCGTATGTTAATTTTGACACAAGGTCATCTCCACTCATATATATCTAATTCGCTACCAAACTGAGCCGATTCACCGAATTGGAGCAATTTTGGTCAGTATTGAGCAGAGTAAATGATTTCAGTGTGAGGGGGCGGACTAAAAAACCATATTTTGGGGGCTGTGAGGGGGTGCAATGAGACTGCCAAGTCGAAAGCGCGAAAAAGAATATCTAGGGCCGCTACTAAATTTGCATACCAAATTTCAATTCCTTAGGTTAATTTGGTGTGGAGATAGGAGAGGAAAAGCCCCTTTCAAGGTCAAAGCCTCACATCTCCCCTGCTAATTGACTCAGGAGATTGATTTTTGGATATATTATGCAACTTTCGATTCTCTATCGATCGGTTCAAAAAAGAACAATTTATGCGGTTTTGGCCCCTTAGCGCCCCCTTCTGGAAATTTCAATTGAACTTTTCTCAATAAAGTTGGAAATTTTCGAAAATAATCTCAGATTTATAGGGAGAAAAATTAGGATTTGTGTAACTTCGTCACTGCAATGATTAACATAGGCAAAACATTACACATGCGTGCAACTCAAGTTGCTTCATTTGTGGCACAAAGGATGTACTATCGAACCAAAACACACTGTATACAATACAGTTCAAAGATACGATAATTATTGTGAGGGGAATCCGAGGAAGGGAGGGAGGGAGAGTGGGATGTAAAGAGCGAGAAAGTCAAAATACTGCATTAGCATTAATTTGTGATGCCTTATTTTCGTCATTAGATTTAATTTAAAACTAAAATAGGTGATGATTTTGATAGGCTTAAAACAGCTAATCTCGTGAATTGAAATTTTCACCTGATAAGGTTGATCAATAGAAAAATTCCCAACATAATTAATTTAGAAAAATTTCAAATGAAATCTCATGAAAACCTAGGTGAAAAAAATTTTTTAATTAAATTGATAAGTCCATACGATTTTTGAATAAAAAATTGATTAAAATTTCACTCTTTGAACATTATTTTCATTTACCTTATTCTCTTATTTTTTTTCCCTCTTTGCTATAAATATCAGAAATACGTTTCTTCAAAAGATAAAATTTACAAATTTACGAAGCGAAAATGGTTGTGTTTCAGAGATAAAACATCTTTGATTTTTCTTTATAATAAAATTCAGTTCAAGGACTATCTTCTTTTAAAAAGAATCGACTCGATATCGCCTTCATGAAGTTGTCATTTATTAGAATATATTTTTATACCAATGCGAAAAATTTCTCAAGGATATAAAATTTCCAAGACAATTTTTCGATCAAATTTTTGAAAGAAAACCTCGTTTGGTGCGTAAATTTTCGTTTCTTTTTAAAAGCTTGTAAACGGTGAGATGTGTAGGTGACGTAAAAATTATTGCGATTTATAGCGTTTTTTCAAAGTGGGCAAAATTCTGAAATAAAAAAGTAAACATAGTAATTCGAAAACAGCTTGGAATATTTCCATGAGCTTGAGAGAAAAACATATCGTAAAAGGTATAAAAATAATTAAGGGATTTCTTATTCAACATCACATCGCTTTATCGATACAAGAAGATGGACTACAGTATTTTTAAGATTGTAAAAAAAAATAAAAAAAATAAAGGGATCACAAGCACTCTACATAAATGTAGTAGGGAGCCAGGGACTAGGGAGAACTTGGGTAAATATAAATAACTGAGATTTTGTTGATTCATGTTAATGAAATTTCGAAATCCCATGCATTAAAATTAAAGGTTTAGTAAAAATAATCCATCAATTAAATCGGATCTGGAATCAAAATTTTCAAGTTGGATATCTGGAAGAAACCTATAAAAAATATTTAAAGCACAAACTTATTGACAGAATAAGAAGATATTACTTATTTTCATCCGTACTCGCCTACTACCAGGGCCACTAGAATAACTGGGATTATAACCATTTATTTTTCTATTCCCCTCCAAAAAAAAAAAAAAAAAAAAAAAAAAAGGCGGGGAAAGGGGAAAAAAAAAATTTTTTTTTCCCCCCCAAAAAAAAAAAAAAAAAAAAAAAAAAAACGTCGTGTAAGCGTGAAATCAAAAGATAAAAAAAAAATATGAAAGCCTAATCTGTTTTTGTTAATGCGTTTTTAACCCGTTTTCCATTTTTTATTCACTAGTAAAACATTAAAACGGCGACTGAGATTATTTCACTTTAAATAAAAAATTCCTCAAGTTTTGTAATTAGTGGATTTTTTTTCTTCTAAATCTTTGAGTGCTAAGGATTTGTTTTAATTAGTTTCGATGGTAATAGTTGTTTCCTCGTTTCGTGTAACATAAGTTGAACAATTCAACCTCGCGAACGTAAAGTTTTCTCAAAAAGAAACGATTTAGCGGATGATGAGTTCAATTTTTATACATCTTAGGTATATGTATAGGTATGGTTTTTTTTATTGAAGTTTTTTTCTCTTTTTTTCTATCATCCGCCGCGTTTCGAGTGAGTATATCTTTCCACAGTCGAAAGTCAAGAATGAGGCGATTTGCTTTATTGATGTTTTCTTTTTGTTGGTAATTTTTATTACTTGGTCGTGTTTTATTTAAGCTCTTTAACATAAAAGTTGTATTGAAGAGATTTCGTAGCGAACATTTTGTTTCTAAAGTAAAGGTCACAATAAATACAAAGTCGAGTTTTTTCTTTTTCGTTTGTAATACATGCTACGAGCGTACTGAATTATTTTAGAAAGGAATATAGATGTATAAATTTAATTATAATGATTTTCTTAGCGTTACGTTGGTATAAGTAAAGTTTGACTGTTGAAGAGTGTTGGTTCATGGGTCTAATGAGAATACAAGGAGATGGCGAAGGGTACACACATGCCGGGATTTTTTTAATAATGAATTGAGGATACTTTCACTGATTTTATATCGTACTTATTATTATTGCTTAAAAATTTTTTTTAAAACATTAATTGAGCTTGTCTGGGTGATGAAAAATTGGGGAAAAGGATCATTCAAAATAAAATGCATCCAAGTTCGATGAACAAAAAATTCTAAAAAACAGGTATAAAATTCACTACGCCTGCCTACATAATTTTAGAGCATGGGATAACTTTCCACAGATATTATGGGGTTAAAAACCGGCACTCTGTAGCACAGATGTGAAGTACATGCAGACACGACTTCAACTATTTGACCCACCCGGCCCCTTTCACCATAAGTAGTGCAGTATAGGCATCTAAAAAAAGTAAAAACGTAACAAAATGAGCAATTTCAGAATTTTGATCCGACCACTAACCTAAATGACAGACTTTGTAGGCAAAAATTTTTCTTAAAAATTTAGTCATGTACACATTTTGCCTATCTCGGTTATTAAAGGAGCAGCAATCGTTTGAATTTTATGAATCCCTTCAAGCAATTGAGATAGGCAATGTTTGTATGTAACCAAAAAAGATGCAAAAGTTGTATACTACAAAAGTCTACTACTCAAAACTATGATTTTGGCGAATTTGTTATCTTCAAAATTTTTAACTACACCATGTACAAAAAATTGGTCTAAATTGTGGTTTTGAGTGATAGACCTTGTAGTAGGCAACTTTTGCAGCTTTTTTGGTTCTATACAAATATTGCCTATCTCGATTACTTGAGGGAGTTTATAAAATTCAAACGATTGCTGCTTCTTTAATAACGGAGATAGGCAAAATGTGTACATGACAAAATTTGTATAAAAAAAAGTTTTGCCTACAAAGTCCATTACTTAGATTAGTGATCGGATCAAAATTTTGGAATTGCTTATTTCTTAAATTTCCAAGTTGAAATTGCAACCCCCTCCCCCCAGGCACATTTAGGATCTGTACTCGTTCTACATACCAAATTTCAACTTCCTTGCTCAAATTGGAGGAACGTTAGTACACGAGGAACAAACTCAAAAAATAAGAAAAATCGACCAAAAAACTACATTTTTGAGACTACGAGGGTGTTCAATGAGACAAAAAACTCGAAACCCGCAAAGGCATATTTTAGACCTATACTAAATCGACATACCGAATTTCAACTTCTTAGCTCAATTCGGAGGTGAGTTCAGAGAAGAACAGACTTTTCTGAAGGTCGAAAAGGGGGAAATTCCTCATGTATCCCTTACTAATTGACCTATGAGGATGGCTTTTGGATATGTTATTCAACATTAGACTCTCGGTAGATTGGTTCAAACCGGAACAATTTTTGCGGTTTTGGCTTCTTACCACCTCCTCCCCCAAATTTGGGCATAACTGAATTTTAATCCAAGGTCGCCCCAATTCATGTATATCTAATCCGCCGCCGAACTGAGCCAATTGGCCGAATTGGGGCAATTTTGGTGGGTATCGAGCATAGTAAATTATTTCAGTTGTCGAGGGAAAAAATAAAAATAAATATCTGATATGGCCAAAAAATGGTCATAATGGTCTTCTAGGACCCCAAAACGGATATTATTGATATTCTCCCCTCGTCTGCCAAAGGTTGAGAGGCTGTAATAGTCTGATTTTTATTGATAATACGACATAGAAAATCGTGGTAAGAAGGAGTTTTTTTGGGAAGATTTTTTTCTTTTTAGGCTGATTTTCTATGTCATATTGTCAATGAAAATCAGACTATTACAGTCTATCGACCTTTGGCGGACGAGGGGAGAAGATCAACAATATCCGTTTTGGGGTCCTAGAAGACCATTATGACCATTTTCAGTCATGTCAGATATTTATTTTCATTTTTATTCATTTTTTATTTTTTTGCCAAACATTAAAATCACTTACTCCACCCGATACCGACCAAAATCGCTCCAATTCGGTCAATTTGCTCAGTTTGGTGGCGAATTAGATACATATGAGCGGGGATGAGCTTGGACCAAAATTCAGTCATGTCCTAATTTGCAGGAGGGGGTGCTGAAGGGACAAAAACGTAAAAGTGCCCCTTTTTAAGTCAATTGATAGAGAATCAAAAGTTGTATAACATATCCAAAAATCAACCTCCTAGATCAATTAGGAGGGGAGATATGGGGATTTTCCCTCTTTATGACTTTGAAAAACGACCAATTCTCCTCTATCTTCCCATCAAATTGAGCTAGAAAGTTAAAATTTGGTATGTACATTTGGTTGGGGACTTAAAAGTGCCTTTTTGGGATTCCGACTTTTTAGCTTCATTGCATCTCTTCACAGCCCCAAAAAAGTGGTTTTTTGATAGGTTTTTCACATTTTTTGATTTTTTGGAGTTTGTTCCTCAGATAACTCCCCTCCAAATTGAGCTAAAAATTTTAAATTAAAGATGTACATTTAATAGGGGTCCTAGATGTGCCTTTGGATGGTTTCGATTTTTTAGCCCCATTGAACCGTTCCTACTCGCAATGCTTTTTTTCAATTCTGTAACGAAAATCAAGTTGAAAAGCGATGTTTTTTTTTTGAGTCTATGAGAGAATGCAACGGACTTATAAATGTAACTTTTCCTCCCAGTCCCCAGTCAAACTTGAAGGCTGAAATTTTGACAGCAATGGAATTTTTTTGGATGCTGTACACAAAGATTAATTCATTCCGCACGTAACGCTTATGGTATGGCTCTCTCGTCTGCAGTAATTCACATCGCTTGGTGAATTTTTTTACAATCCGCTCTGTTCTGCGAGTTCGTACGTACAGCTTATTTTATTAATGAAAAAGTAGGCAAGTACCACATAAAGCTACACGTACACATGTTGCGAAGGGTCGAGGTGACGATACATCGTTATCAAATTAATTGTATGCTGAATATAACGTAGTAAAAAAAAAAAATGATAGACCCATCTATCGTTGATTTCTGAAAAAAGATGAAAAAAAATAGTCGTTAATTTTTCAAAACGACGATTTTAATTAAATTACAATCAAATTTATAACAACGTTCGACGTGACATGTTTAGCTAGATAGATATCTGATTTGCAGACTATGCGGAGGACGCGGACGCGTCCACACTATAAAGCCATCATTAATAATTC
This sequence comes from Ferrisia virgata, assembly GCA_900060175.1. Classification (NCBI taxonomy): domain Eukaryota; kingdom Metazoa; phylum Arthropoda; class Insecta; order Hemiptera; family Pseudococcidae; genus Ferrisia; species Ferrisia virgata. The sequence goes on along the minus strand of FIZR01010202.1, from coordinate 54,314 downwards.
TATATATGGCCGATTCGCGATGAGATTCCGACAAATTAACACGTACGCGAAACTCAATCAGATCGTCAATCAAGGTAGATAATTCGAGATACCAAGATATAGGTGGGAGGTTGGGTGTTGTGTTTTGTGATAAAAAATCCTTTTATCTTTCGTACTACGTATTGGCGAATCCATCCAGGCATCCGGTCGTCATTGTAGCCATATACGGATGGTAGTTAGAGGTACTACACGTTCGCATTGCATGTATATTGTATAATCGATTAAATCGCTATACACGCATTTTAGTATATCAATGCAATTCACCGAATATACGGACGAGATAAATCGACTTATAGTGCGACGTAATAAAAGCCGCATAATGTCGCCATACAATGAATCGTCGGACTGTGCGAAGATAAACTTTTTTGAAACGCAAAGCTCGCCGGAGCGGTGCGGCACCGCTCCTCGTTGGCTGTTGCCGACGTTGTCTTATACTATCTACAATGTAATTTTACACAATAAACGCTATATAAGTATAGCGCAGAGTTGTCCATTCTTCGAAGAAATATTCTCGCGTAAAAATATGCGATGCTTTTTCACAGCAGCATAGACTTCGGCGAAGAGAGGCTATGCAATGAGTGACGCTGTGTAAAGATTGCGGGCACCAAACTTATCGCCTGTCAGACAGTCTAGAATAGGCGCCATTTTTCAAGCAGCTCAACGATTACCAGTGGCTGCGCGGAGTGTTAAATATTAAACCGATTCTGAATGGGCATTTTCTCTAATCTCTCGGACGCAGATATAAACGTAAATTATACGTGCAATTACTGTAACGATTTTTTTTCTCTTTATTTTTTCTTTTCCTAACGCGTTGTTGTGCAGTCGACTTGTTCGTATTGAATTTTTGTTTGTTTTTTTTTTTTTTCGACTGCAGCTATGGGTAATGGGTGTAGTATTACAACCGGTCAAGTTACTATTTTCTCTGCGAGTATATGTAGGTAGGTAGATAGCCAAGTACAAGCCAATACAGATACACGTTCAATGTGAAATGTGTTCAGTAGATTCCTTCGCAAGTGACTGCAATTTCACCTTTACTTTAATTAAATTTATAACGAAAATTCGAGATAGAAACTTAACCGAAATCATAAATAGAAATTTGTAGCTTAAAATCTAACTCACGGATATGTTTTGAAGGTAGCTATACAGGGTGTCCCACAAAACAACTGCCAAAATGTAACTATACGAATACTCGCGGAGACGAGTAAAAAACGTTATTACGATAGATTGATCATCTTGAAAATTGAAGGGGCTACGATGATTTTTCGTTACGTCATTCGATTATCCATAGAAAAAATTTTTTTCAAAAACGCAAATTTCATTGCGGAAGTCAAAAATACTAATAAAAGTAAACAGAAAATGTAATGTAAAAAATGTTTATAAAATTGAAATTGAAGGAAATATAAAGTGTTGAAAAGTAAATTCTTTCTGTACATTTTCCCATAAAAGAAATTTTTTTTCATCACGAATTAAAATTTACGACCCTTGGTCGGGTAATGAAGGGGAAGGGGAGGAAAAGTGGACTAAAAACCCAGTATACTACATATTCTCCATCCAAATTGAGCTAGCAAGGGATTGAAATTTGATATGTTAATTTAGTAAGGAACTTAAATACTTTTTTGAGAGGTTCTACTTTTCAGCCCAATAGCACCCCTACTTCCTGTCATAAAAGAGTATTGTTTTTGCTGTTTTTCAAAATTGTTTTCTGGCATATCTCCCCTCTAAACTGCGCTATGCGATTGAAATTTGGTACGTAGACTGAGCATATACGAGGAGCAAAGTCAAAAAATAAGAAAAACCGACCAAAAAACTACATTTTTGGGGTTGCGAGGGGATGCAACCGGACTGTAAAATCGATACCCCTAAAAGATACTTAAAGAACCTCTTACTAAACGTACGTACGAAATTTCAACTTTCTAGCTGGGTTGGAGGGGGAGCGGGGAGGGAGTTACGCGAGAACAAATTTAAGACACAGGCAAAATCGACCAAAAAAACTACATTTTTAGGGCTAGCGAGAGAAGGGAAGGCCTGCAATCTGCCTGAAAATTTGAGACCCTCAAAAGGTGCATATCTATGACCTATACTAAATGTACATACCGAAATTTCGAATTTCAAATTTCAACTCCTTAGTTCACTTTGGACGGGAGTTTTGCGAGGAAGAAACTCAAAATATAAAAAAACCATCAAAAAATCACATTTTTGAGCTATATGGGGGCGCAAAATGGTTCAGATAAAAATTTTGGAAGTACGTACAAAAGGGTTATCGAAGATACCGATTTTATTCACAGCATTGTTATGAAGGGAACTTTATAGAGGGTGTGAGAGGGGGACTAAAACTCGAAATTTCGTAAAATTTCATGTGGGTTATCAAAATAAGGGGTTTTCAAGCCTCCTGATATATAATTTTCAGCATAAAACCAATTTAGGCGACGTTTTGTGGGGCTTGGGAGAGAGGGGAGTGAAAATTTGAAATCCTACATCGAGATGAAGTATCAAAATGTATGTTTTAAGGTGCCTGGTTTTAAATTGAATACAACTTTTACGTATAGCCAATTTGGGCTTTAAAAAAGAAGGGGGCGAAGAGAAGATTGTATGAAAAAAACTCAAAATTCTCAAAACTTTTATGCGCGGTATCAAAATGTATGAAATTGAGCTTCAAACTGGGTAGCAGGTTTGTTGAATTCAAAATTCCCACAATTTTGAGTACTGCATCAGTTTTGAGCACATTGAAATTATTTTTCGAAAAGAATGGCAAATATGTTGAACTATTTTCTATTGGCAATGAAAGCTTCATATTTCCACCAGTAAATCTTGAACATTCGAACGCTTATGGTGCTCCATGAAAAAATGGACAGTCCATTATAGGTCTAAGCAGGGCCTTTTTTGTCACTCTTTTTTTCAGGGGGGGGGGATACGATAATTCTCGAAAGTTGCAAGTCCATAATTTTTTGTACTTTGCTATAGAAAATCCAAAAAACTTTCTAAAGGTTACCAAAATTAATTTTTTAATTTTTTTTTCAGTTTTTATGATAATTTTTTGATATTTTTAATCGGGGGGGGGGGGGGGGGTGCTGCGTGCCTTCACGTGCCCCACAAAAAAACCCTGACTATAACTAATTCGAAATTTGTGAAAATTGGTATTTATTTTATACAATGTATGTTGGAATCGTCCGTACGGTAATGGAAAATTGAATATATTACGCAAAAATAGAAAAACATGGATTTTCAACCATACATGACAATAACACATTTAACAAATTACCAAATTATAACGAGTCACAGCATACGTTAGAGTTAGTAGTGCGATAACTGGCTCCTCAGTACATTGTTGAGGGGTGGAATGCCACGTTGCTATGGCAACACGATGTCACATGAATATCGCACTATATTTTTTGTTTCATTTACAAGATGTCAATTTTTTGACTAATTTCCATCCGAACTACTGTGAGGTGCAATAGGTCTGAAAATTCAAAACCCCAAAAAATCACATTTATGGTTCCTACACAGCATTCATACCAAATTTCAACTTCCTAGCTCAATTTGGAGAGGAGATACGAAACGAAACCCCATTCTCCCCCATATATCCCCTTTTAATTAAGCCAGGTGGCTGATATTTGGATATGTTATACAATTTCGGATTTCCTATCAATTGGCTTGAAAAGAAGCAATTTTTGCGGTTTTTAACCCTTAGCACCCCCTCCCCCAAATTTGGGGTAAACTAAATTCTGACTCAAGATCGTCCCTATTCATATATATTTAATCCACTGCCAAACTGAGTCTGTTGGCTAAATTGAAGCGATTTTGGTCCGTATCGAGCAGTGTAAATGGTTTTAGTCGTTGAAGGAAAAAGTAATAAAAAAATTAAAATAAACATTCATCTGACACAGCCAAAAATGGTCTCAATGGTATTCCAGGAGTCCAAAACGGGTTTTGTGGATATTCTTTCTCCCCCTCATCCACCATAAATCGATAGGCTGTAATAGCCTGGTTTTCATTGACAATATGATATAGAAATTCAGGTTAAAAATACAAAAGGGTAGACAGGAAAGTAATGAAAATTTTCAAAAAGTACACGTAACTATTTGATTTATTCATTTGAAACAAAATCCACGGATCGTGATCATGTAACCGATTCGCTTTAGTAGAATAAATCAGCTAATAGCAAAACTATTCAAATTATAATTTTCTTACGATTATTGCAAAATTATTTTTACCAAAAATGAAAAATCAAACGTCGGTAAAAAAATATTTCGTGGTTCGAATGATGAGCAAAGCATATCTACCAACAATCGACTATGCGTAGTTTCCCTAAGTGCGTACAATAAGCACATCGAAAACATTAAATTACATTACTTAGATATTTGCAAAATTAACGCATTAAATCTACCTAAAAATTAGCTAAAGTAAGCTTACATCGTTAAGAACATTCAATTTTTCTATTAATTTCACCCTCATGTTTTTCTCCAGCCTACTTACACCAACAATTTGAATTTTATTCTACTATTTGGGAAAATGTAACGAGCTCAGAAATACGTTTAATTTGTAGGCACCAAGTGGAACGATGCAGCTAACACAATTGTAATGATAATTACATCAATAAAATGCTACCCTGAATATCAAAGCAGGTTGCCCTTTTTCCATTTTTTTTTTTTTTTTTTTTAATTCCTGAAATACGTACCTACACCTAAAAGAAAAACAGAGAGAAAAAAAAGGAAGGGGCTATTCTATGTTCGACGATCATTTTGGAATAAAATCTGGCCACGTTACGAACGATTATATTGGCCCACGATGACAAATATCCTCGTTCTGAACACTTTAACACAAAAGTGCAAGTGAAAGGTTCACTTTATATCATTAAAAATAAATACGTCATATACTATTTTATATCCTCGGGGATGTATCTGTCTATAATGTTACACCTGACGTATTAAACGACGCTTTAAAGGTTTTGTCAATGTAACACCCTCGTGCTAAATCATATCAACCATCGATACAATGAATAAATTATTATCAGTACTACTAATGCTTCGGAGAATTCATTTCGAAAAGTGAAAAAGGAAATACACACGAATAGATAACTATGTAAATGTAAATACCTGCATCTACTATTTCCCATACACATGTACCTACTATCTAAACCTATACTACCTGAGCTGTCCACGGCAAATAATAAATATATATTTCTAATTTTAATTGAACTTTGTGCAATATTAAATATCGTCGTTAGATCATTTCCTCTTTCATGTTATGAACAATGACCTACATATTTTTAAACAGCGTAGCCAAGTAAGGAGAGGTAAATCGGCCTTTGGATAGGATTTTCGTACTATCTAGTGGAAGTTGATCCCTATGGTTTGAAAATTCACTGGTAAAAATTTTGGCTCACCCCACCCCCCACCTACACAACTAAAAGCCTTAAAAATGTGTTAGAAGTATAAAAGTTAAGCTTTTACGTTTTTATATTCTACAATTCTCAACCTAGTTTTTTCAAACTTGCAGGGAGATGGATCGTATCAAAGGTCGTCTTTGGAAACTTTTTCAAATTTCACCAATCATCATTTCATCATGAAACACGTACTTCTAAATTTCTAAATTGTTTTTCTCTTTTCTCACCTTACGATCTTGATCAAGCAAAACCACGGTGTGTGAATGCTTCATAAGTATTTCTCACCTTGACTCAATACTTCTTGCCCCAAATGAAAAAATAATAACATTTCGTGTAGAGAATTTGATTCCTTTCAACTTTGTAAAGGACTATTTTTGAAGTAGGACCCATAATAGCAGAGATATTTTGGAAAAGAGAAATTTTCCCCCCCCCCCCAACCACTCTTACCCTTAAGGGACCATTCCCACGGGTAACATCACTACTTTCAAAATGTGAAGGAAGGTCCTCAAAATATTCCAAAAAAAAATCTCCCCCACCCCAGATGGCGATAGAACTCCGGAGGAAAAACTTGCTCCCCCTCCCCCCCTATTGATCCAGGAGTAGAGTTTAGAGTCATATCAGTACCGAATTCGGTATCACAGGGTCAAATTATCTATACTTCGATACCCCACTTGGAAATGTTGCCAAATTTGGAGTTTGCCCCCCCCGCATGTATGAAGTTTGGAGTCATATTAGTACCAAATTTGGAATCACGAGATTTAGTTACCTATACTTCGATACCCCACTAGAAAATTTATTCTGTCAACTTTGAATTTTGCTCCCCCTCCCCCACCACCAGAGGTTCACGTAGGGGTTCGGAATCCCAATGATATGAAAAATACATCAAGGCCTCCAAAACCCTCTGTACATAAGTCCAAAATAAGATTCATTTCTTTATTATTCGCTGGATATTTTCAAATTTACAAGTCATTTCCATCTAACCCCCCCCCCCAATCACATTCCTTCAGGGTTAGGGTTGAAAATGTAGCACAAATTTTAGATTGGAAAAAAAATTATACATGGAAATATTCAGATACGATACCTATATCACACCATCGAAAAATTGTCGGATATGTATGTACTCAATATTTTAGGACTTTTGTTAATTTTGGATTTTTGTTCTGACACGCCCCCCCCCCTCGGTCAGGCATGTATGGAAATCATAATCATATTAGTACAAGATTCGGAATCACGAGCTGAAACTACCTACGTTTCGAAATTATGTTCCAAATATCGGAGATTTTGTTAATTTTGGATACCCCCTCCCTCTTCCCTCTGTAAGGCATGCATGTAAATCACAGTCATATTAGTATAAGATTCAGAATCGTGAGGTGAAATCACTCAAGTTTTGATACTCCACACGAAATTTTGAAAATTCTTTCAGTTCTAGACTTTAAATTCCCTTCACCCCACCCTTGGACCTCCATACAATAAATGGATTCCAGCCTCCAAAAACCTGCGAATATGAAGCCAAACAAACTTTCATTTTCACTGGTATTTTGATATTTACAATTATCTGTCTTTCCCACTCCACGCTAACTGTCACATTATTTTAGAATTTGGGTTCAAAGTGAACCAAAAAATCTAGACTGAGTAAATTTTTTGGATATACCCGAGTATCCGAAAAATGTATTCAATGCACAGCTCTGGAGTCTATTCGTTCACATACAGTGTGTTTCTGTGCATAAGTAAGGAATTTTAGCCAGTGACTAGGCAACACATACTGAATATATGTATGTATGTTTGCCTAGCCACCAAGTCGCAGGAGTTGAGCTGCTCTTATTCAATTTTTCAATTTCGTATAAGTTTTTCAAACGAGTGCAGCTAGAGAACCAACTTACATAGAAATTTGAAATTTATTCGAGGTTAAAGCAAATTTTATCTAGGTTACCATGGTGTAGTCAATTTCTGTAATTGCAGAGCAGGGAAACGAGCAGTTAATAAAATAATGAGAAAACGGCGCACGAAAACTTCGCATTTTCATAATTTTTGTTGAATTATTCAAAGATTTGTTCCCATGACATGACACCTCAATAAAATTAATATTATTGGAAGAAAAAAGTTAGCTCTTTTTAAAGCAGAAACCTCATCTCTCTGTCTTACTTAGATGAAAAGTAATAAGTATCTGAATTCTAAAAAAGAGGAATAAATTATCGAAAAAAAAACACAATTTTTTATTATTTTTTGACAATTTAAACACTCATAATTTTTCATATAAGTAAACTAGAGAGATGAGGTTTGCAGCGTTGAAAAGGGCAAACTTTTTTCTTCCAATAATATTAATTTAATTGATGTATCATAATAACAAATTTTTGAATGGTGCACTGTTTTCTCATTAAATCATAAAACAGCATTCTTCCCTGTTCTTCATGGGAATCCAGATAGAATTCTCTTTAACCTCGAATGAATTTCAAATCATCTTTTTTGGTTCTCAAGCTGGACTCCCTTGAAAAACTTTATATGAAATTGAACAAAAAAAATGTTTGAATCAGAGTAGCTCAGCTCCTGCGATTCAGAGGCTAGGCAAACATACGTACATAGATTCAATGAATGTTGCCTAGTCACTGGCTGAAATCCCTTACTTTTAAACTGAAATACTCTGTATATTTTTTTTGTTGTTTCAGAATCCAGGTCTAAAACAACATTTAGATATTTGGTTTTGAAATTTAGAAATGCGTATTTTGTGATAAAAAGATTATGTAAAATTTTTTTTTTTAAATTCCAGGTATGTGAACCTCCATATGATCCATCTTCCCAGCAAGTTTGAAAAAATTCGGTTGAGAATTGTAGAATATAAAAATTCATACGATCAACTCTGTAATTTCAAACACATTTAGGGCGGTATTGGAAAGTAGTGGAGTGGTGGTGGGGGGGGGCAAAATTTTCACCAACGAGGTTTTAGATCGTGTGGACCAACTTCCAGTCAATAGTTTGAAAATCTCAGCTAGGGGCCCATTCGTCCCTTCTTACCCGGCCATGCTATTTATTATTCAGTTCGTAGAAGGAGAGAGAAGGGCTAAAAGACTATAATACGTGTATAAGGGGGACCAAAACAACTCGTTAAAAAAATCGTATCCGGTATTCGCGAATACACTATACCTACTCGTGGATAATAGTATAAATACGGCGAAAATAACAATGGTGAGAAATATAAATGGAAAATGAGCCTTAAGATTAGGCAGATTAGGTTATAGGTAGATTGGTGGCACGTGAGTTAAATTGTTTCGTGTAAGGAGACTTCGACAATAATTTGGTATTTTGATCACGTTTTACGTACTTGTATAGACGCTTTTACAAGTAAGTGTAGTAAGTCAAATATTTAAAACCATCTTCGATTTCATTTTATCGATTAACGCTGCCTCTATATACGACGTTTACGTATACCTAGGACCGAGCTAGTACCTGCCTACCCACCTACCTACCTACCTACCTACCTACAGTTGAAGAAACAGATATATATACTATGTACGTATACGTACTACACAACTACGTAGATAAAGCGCGAGTCCTACACCAAGTACGAAAATGTAAATTATACCGGCGGCGGCGTGGCGGTGAAAACTTTACGGCGACATAAGAACAAAAAAATCTCAACAGTTGAACATTTGTTTTAGATTAAAAGGAGAAGTTGCCGGGGAGTTGTCGATAACCTCGCTGCTCTGCTGGTTCAACTTAAAGCTATCGTTTAAATTACCAATGAACAAACGGTGAAATGCGTAAAGGGTAATAAATTTACCGGCGGCGGAGTCGACGGCAAACAACTACAACACTTTGCAAAGGCATAGTAAAAGAGCTTATTTCAGTAACGCACACGATTTTCTGAATTAAAAAATAATTCTTTGTTCGCTCCATATATATATTATATATATACATACATATATAGGTATAAATTGTATACGTTTACGTATCTGCTACTTCCATAGCCTGCTATACGATGCCTAGCTACTGCCTAGCTAGAGCTCTACGTCCATAGTCTCGAATTTGTTTTCAATGTATTCGTCGTCATAGGTCTACGTATAGAGGCCGAAAGGTAACAATCGGAAGAATCGTTTTTTTTTTTCATCGCTGGTTTTACGCTACCCTACGTATCTTTCTTTGTTCGCAGTTTCGCAAAAATTCCCCACGATCTTTCACGAAAACGTGAAAAAATCCAATCAATCGGTTGTAGCCTTTTTTTTTTTTTTTTCGTCCGTTACGTTCGCGGTTTTGCTTCTTCGAATAAAAATAATAATTTGTAAATCCATTTATATTTCTTCGTATCAAAGAAATATAATATTGTATTTTTTTCCTTTTTTTTTTTTTTGGGAGGTTATTTCATTGGTAGGTATATTTTTTCTATCTATTTTTGCAACGAAAAGAAGACTTGAAATTAACATCCAAATAATAAGATTGGTATCGGAGAATATTTTCTAAATTGAAAATTCACGCCTTTCTACGTATTATCATTAATTTCACCTTCAGACTCGAGTCGATTAATATTATTCATTTTTAAATGATAAATTTGGCAACATGGCATCGTCATAAAATACACCTACCTACGTCACGTCATTCTATTACGTTTGAAAAATCGGCAAATTTATATGCCCATCAATAAACCGCATACAGCGAAACGAAATCGATAAATATCTACTTATTCTTTGGTTTAGTTTAGTTTAGTTAGATGAATTTCTTCTTCTTTTGGTTTTGTTTTACAGTCAACTTTGTCGCGCCATCACATCGCACAGTAAATATATCGAGGAATTTTCAAAATAGTAATTTTCCCAAAACCCGAAACAAAAACAAATCGAATGTAGTCTCGGAGGAATTTTATCAACTTTTGAAATGATACGAACGACGATGTCAAACCATTACGGAATTATATACTTATTGTAAAAATCTTCAATTCAAATTGCGTTAAAGTTTGAAAAATGTTTCATTTCTATGTGTGTGTGTGTGTGTGTGTATGTGTGTGATTCTGTCTCACTCGGTTGCAAGGAGGTAACTATACTTTTAATACGAAAGCTCTCGCTTTTCCACGTAGCATAGTAGTTACTGTTGGGGAATTGTACGTTTGATGCTTCTTATATATTATGCTTACTTTATACTTTATACTTATATACCGACGATAATGCCATTACATTAGCATTACGGATCTTCATTTCAGTCGTATAGGTACCGTAGACGTCTACTGCGTACATACAATTTATATTTTAAGAACGTTTACGATATTCGTTCGGTTGGCAAATTTAACCAATCAATCACGTCGATTTATTCTATATGAATTTCAAATCTATATTATCACTTGTCATATACAACCGAATTCTGGAGTAAAATTTTATACATATATTTAGTGGCGAAGAGTTGGCACTTATCTATTTTTATTCTATAAGATATGTATTAGCGGTACCACTAACGATATGATATCTATTGGTAGATTCGCATGATAAGTACACGTAGCTAGGTACTTTGGTTAGAGCTCTGTAGAGCCCTTCATATAAGAGAAATATGTGTTTATTTAATAATTTCTATTTTAACAAGGTATGGAGTATAGGATGCATCATAGTATCACATATTATCGTATAAATGTGACTAGCTGGGATTCTATATCATATATATTGCAATATCTCACTTCAAAATGTTGTCAATTTTGAATTCAGCCCCCCACCCCTCAACCCAGTATATATGGAGTTTGGAGTTATATCAGTGCCACATTTGGAATCACGAGGTTAAATTACCCATATTTCAACATCCCACTTGAAAATTATTCCAACTTTGGGCTTGGCTCACCCCTGCCCCCGCAGGCCTACCGTGAGATTTGGAGTCCTAATGATATGAAAACACCAAAATAACATTCATTTTCATATTATGCACCGAGTATTTTGAAATTTGCGGGTCATTTCCTCCTCTACCCCTTCCTCACACTCCTCTCACCCAAACATTTCTTTTAGAATTTGGATTGGAAGGGTCGATTTTGGATTCTTGCTCTCCCCCCCCCCGTGTGGGATGTGTATGAAAATCATAGTCATATCAGTACAGAATTTGGAATCGCGAGGTCAAATTTCATATGTTTTAATACAGTACTCAAAATATTAGAAATTATTATAATTTTGAATTTTTACCCCCCCCCCCCATTATGGGACATGTACGGAAATAATGGTCATATTAGTACAGGGTTTGGAATCGTAAGGTCGAATTACCAATGTATCAATAACTTAGCCAAATTTTTTGGAATTCAGTCAATTTTAGATGTTTGCTCCTCACCTTCCTCCCCACGCCTGTGAGGCATGTATAGAAATCGTAGTCATATCAGAATATCCAAGTAGTGGGTTCAAGTTACTTATGTTTCAGTATCCCACTCAACTCTTTGGAAATTTTGCCAATTTTGGATTTCCCTCCTCTCTCCCCCCTTGAGGGGTGGGTACGGAAACTAAAGTCATATCAATACATAACATAATTCGGAATCACGATGTCAATTTACCTATGTTTCGATACCATACACAAAATTTTGGAAATTTTTTCGATTTTGGATTTTTACACCACTTCTCTCCCTCATGTGAGACATGTATGGAAATAAAAACAATACTGGTACAGGATTCGGAATCGTGAGGTGAAATTACCTATGTTTCGATACTCCATTCCAGCTTTCAAAAACCAGGGCTTGTCCGAACAAACAAACTTTTATTTGTACGCCATCCTCCAGATATTTTGAGATTCACAATTTTCAATTATTTTTTATTTTTTTTCAGATTTTAGGTGAATTTTTACCAAAGTTTCAACATTTTTTCGTGATTTTCGATCAATTTTCTTATTTGTTTGCCAATTTTTGATAGTTTTTTAGCAATTTTTTTTTTCATATTATGAGTAAATTTTTGTCTATTTTTTCGTGACTTTTAACCGTTTTTTTACATTTTACAACCAGTATTATGAAATTTTTTCACAAGTTTCAATGATTTTCAACGATATTTTTTATAATCCAGGTCAACTTTCACCCATTTTTCGACATTATTTCACGATTTTCCATTTATTTTTGGCATTTAAAAACCGCTTTTATCAAATCTCAACTCAACTTTTGATCATTCTTACGATTTTTTTCATACTTTAGTCAATTTTTACTTCTTTTTCAACAGTTTTTCATGATTTTTGTTCAATTTTCTGCACTTTTTATCCATTTTTTTTATTATTTTTACCTTGTTGTTTTTTCATATTTCATGTCGATTTTCACCTATTTTTTATCATTTCTTTCATTTTTGTTCAATTTTCGGCAATTTATATTCCTTTTTTACAATTTTGACTTAGTTTTTGATTAACTTTTACGATTTTTTTTTCATATTTTATGCCAATTTTCACCTATTTTTCAACAGTTTTAATAATTTTTGTTTAATTTTCTGCACTTTTTAGGCATTTTTTCAAATTTTTACTCAATTTTCGATGATTTCTATAGTTTTTTTTTTTTTTTTAATAATTTGGATTAATTCTCAGCCATTTTTTAACATTTTTTTGTGATTTTTGTTTCATGTTTTTCACTTTTTACGCATAAAAGTCAATTTCTTATGCAACTTTCGACGATTTTAACGATTTTTTCATGAATTAGGTCAATATTTACCCCTTTTCCAATATTTTTTCGTTTCTTTAATCGATTTTTTGCACTTTTTACACATTTTTTTCTATGATTTTGGAAAATTTTCACCCACTTTTTCAATACTTTTTCGTGATTTTGGATCGATTTTTGCATTTTTTATCAATTTTTCCTCATAATTTAGATCGTTTCCAACTTGATCAATCCATTTTGAACTTTGCATTCCACGACTCCAGAAACATGATATCCTTTACTCTAAGTTTTGGGCTCGAGCTTTGAAGCCAGATCAATCCATTTTGGATGTTGTATTTTTGCTCTAGAGCTAGGCTCCTATAACTTCAACTTCACACCTACAGCTCCAATGACAGTTCAACTCCAGCTCGATCAATCCATTTTGAATTCTGCACTCTACGACTCTAGAATCTGGCATCCTCTGCTTCAAGTTTTGAGCTCAAACTCCGGAGCCAGATCAATATCCATTTTGGATGTTGTGCTCTTGCTCTGAAGCCAGATTCTCCCATCACTTCAACTTTAGACTTGCAGCTTCAAAGACAATTTTCAACTACAGCTCGATGAATCCACAATGAATGCTGTGTTTGGCGGCTTCGTAACTACACTGCATCTACTTCAAGTTTTGAGCTTTAGCTCTGTAGCCAAGATGACTGTTTTGAAGGTTATGACCCAGCTTTGGTGTCAAACTCCCTTTATTCCAAATTTTGCGTTCCAACTCTCGAGCCAGGCTCTACTTATTCTTTATGTTGAACATTGGCCCTGAAGCTAGGCTTGCAATTCTTAATGTTTTAATTCAACTTCAAACTCATTTCATTCCAAATAGTGCTGTTGAGTGTAGCTGCACAGCCAGGCTTTGAAACAATCTCAGTTCCCGATGTTCCTGGCTCTACAAGCTACAATTCTTCACTGTTGTAGGTATTACTATTAGGTTTGTGTTTTCGTTTTTGTTATGTTTCAAGCACGGGTGCCCTTTTTTTTGATAAAAATATTTTGTCACCAATGTTGTAATTTCTAATCAAATTACTTACCAGTTAGTCTAATGAATAGGATTAACTTACGATGTCAACATTCACTCTGGATGAATTTAATAATTCCAAAAAATACATGTCAAAAAATTTTAGAAATTCAAATTTTCAATACAGCACGAGACATTTTAAACGTAAAATTAAAAAATAGAAAAATTTTCGAACTACTTTTTTATATCAAAGCGTTGTCGAGTGTATCATTTAAAAGCTGGAATTGGAGGCTCACTTCAAATTTCTTACACTATTAATTAGTTAATTATGATTAACAAGAGACAGTTCAATCGAATTTAATTATTATCAAATTTCTTCGTAAAACTATCCGACGAACATATTGTCGCCATCGAAGACAAGTTATTTCAACATTGTCTCGATCTTATCGAGAATTCGAGACTAATTAAATTTTGCGGTTAATATTACACCGATATTTATTTGACTGCAACGTATACCCTTAGGTATTTCACTATACGAAACAGATTTTAAATTATATCTTAATTTAACCCCTTTTTTTTTTACAAGGTAGATATTTTTTTTCCATCGAAGCAAAATTCTAAACAGAAATGTTAGTCAAGAGTGTTTCGGGGATTAAAATTTTCCCCAGCTTGGCACGTTTTAGCTTGGTGAAACATTTCCTTGGTTCAATTCCTTTCTCTATGGATACGTTTCTTTTTTTTTTTTTTTTCATTTTTAGGAAAAAATATCAGTAGTACCTAGTTTTTATATTATAAATTAAATACAATACCGAGTAAACGTGGCTAGACTATTAAATGATCAATTTAAGAGGGTTATATGAATCTAAATATATTCGGTATATTGAGTAAAATAAACAAGGCTCGTCGAAGCGCTGGTTCGGGTGGTATTTTGCGCGCGCTTCAATTCATAAAATATTTTTATTCCCGTTTCAACATCTCGGTGCGAGGCCAAGGCGTCGTGTTGTTAACTTTCTTCGATAAAATTTTTATTCTTTCACTTGTTTCAGGGTGTGAAATTTAAATGACGTTTAAAAAAAAAACGAAAATATATTTCCGACTGTAAAATTTACAAGCTCGTAACACACGCGCTTTCCGCACTTAATACTTTTATTAAATATTGATTTTTCATCAATTTTTATTTCTAAATTTATTTTCACTTTTTTCTTTTCTTTTTTTTTTTTGTTTCAGTTTTTATGACGTTTGAGTATATTACCGGCAGAAGAAGCACATTTCGTCGACGTTATCGTGGTAAGTGTTTAGTTGGGATTTTTTCATATACTGTGTTCGTAGTATGGAGAGGCACCAGTACCGGCTTGCATCATTTCTACGTAGCGAAGAAAAAAGAAAAAACGAAAGTCGAAAGTTCAAACATTACGCGAAACCTTAAATGAGACGATAACCATAATGTTCATTTAAATTTGCACGATGAAGCTTAAAAACCGTAGCGAATTTAGTAACGCGAAGCGGATAGGCAACGTAAAAAGTTAGAACGAAGTATTATCCTAATATCTACGTAAATTTTGACGTGTGGCTCCCGATAGATTTTATCGTCGTGGATGTAGCGACGCTTTTACTTAATCCGTTTATTACGTAAATTTTCTTCGGATGAAATCTCTTATTAAGGACGGAACGGAAGTGAAAACATTTAAATTTATACAGGGTGTCCCTACGAAATATACAACGTGCCTCGGATTCGAATTCAATTATACAGGGTGTTCTGATAACAGATGCCAATAATTCGCCAGGAAGTACGGTATAGGCAGCTTGAACAATATGTGTGTACGAAGGGTTGCCTACGCGTTGATAAAAAGGGGTAAAATTAAAGTCGAATATTACAAAAATTATGAGAAATGTGTTCTAAGCTTTTTTTTTTCAAACTGGAACAGAATAAAAGGAAAATAATTATAATATGGGTCGGCTGGGGCAAAAATGAATTTATTTTTGATTTTTTTTCACCTCTCTCTTTCTCCTCCGGCCTTTTGTTGAACCAACAGTTCAGCAATGGAAAATGATACACCAAAAAGGTTGAAAATTTGGCCCAATATCAAAAATCACAGGCCAGCAGATCCTCAGCTGCTGCATTCCAGCACAGTGAAAGTTTAAAAGTTTACAACTTATTATGAACTTTTGGGCCTGCAAGGATCCAGGTTGCTCATACTAGAGTCACATCTCTAGATAGTAGCTTTTTAATCGTCAAGAAGTACCAGTTCCACCACAGACTGATGATGTGGCTGAAGATAACAATCAGGGGAATTTTGCGCGTCCTAGTCGTGCAGGGTGGAAACGCTAATCAGATTTTCCAGATGGTGGAACGATGGAGGAAGGCAATAAGCCGAATACTTACTGCAATCTAACTAAATACTATCAATTGATAAGTTACAGAAGACCAGCAAACTGCATTAGATTCAAGTTAACGTTCAAGATGGTGGTAGTCCAGATAGCGATGGTCAGCTGTTTATGGTCCACTATTAAACGTCTGGAATTTGATGGTCAACTCTTGGCAGTCCATTGTTGATCATTAAAAATAGATTGTGAACAATGCACTGTGAGCAGTAGATCATAAAAATCCAGTATACTCAGATTGTGATGGTCTGGATGTTGATGCTAACATCTAGTTGAAAGCTATGAAAAAAGTGCCATGCAATTTTCAACATTCCTAATGCTGAATAGAAATTACAAATTTTTTTGAAAGTCATGTCCTTCAGATGAGATTTGAATCTACTGCAACCAGAAAGAGATAAAATTTTGAAAATTGGCTTAGCATTTTTTTCTTAATGACATTTAAGATGTTGGTAGTCCGGATATTGATGGTCAACTTTTTATGGTTCACTGCTGACAGTCCATCTTTTGACAGTCCACAGTTGATCATCAACAGAGAACCATCAAAATCTAGCCAGTCAAAATCCGGATTGTTCAGATTTTAATGGCCTTCATATTAATGATCAACTATTCTCAGGTATTAACATCTGGATCGTCAGCTGTTGGATTATGCACATCAAAAAAGTAAAATGTTATGAAAAAAATGCTAAGCATTTTCAAAATTCCTAATGTTGAATAGAAATCACGAATTTTGTAAAAGTCATGTCCCTTTCAAATGAAATATGCATTTTTGTGGGAACCAATTTACTCAACATTTTTTTGTCAACATTCAAGTTGACATTCAAAATGTTGGTAGTCCAAATATTGATGGTCATCTGTTTACAGTTCACTGTTAACAGTCCAGATCTTGAAGGTCTAACATTAATGATCAACTCTGGTCTGGTGTTCATGGATCTGGACTGTTAAAAGTTGATAATCCAAATCTTGATGGTCCATCATGGTTGGTCAACTTTTAACAATCCACTGTTAATCATCAAATGCTAATTTGAAAATTTACATATTAAAAATTGGTTCTCATCATTTCACACCTTATACAGGGTATTTTGATTTTATGATATTTCCTTCATATCACAAATAGTCCAACTCAAGTCACACACATGTATTATGGTTTGTCTATCCTGATCTTTGCAGGGGTAATAATAAATGTATCCTAAATTATTTTTACAAATTTACAACTTCTTATCCAAAAATGCTAGAGGTGTCCAGTCTGCACCAGAGTGTAACCTGTGCGATGTAGTACTTCCAGTAAAAAAATTTACATAATGCCAGAAAAAATGCTACGATCCCACAGAAAAATTTTAAATCCATTGAAATTTCTTTATTGAAATCACAATGTACTCTATACTTCTTGATGTGATTATATTTTCTCCAAGTTGATTAGAAATTTTAAAAAAATCATGCTGAAATTTTTTCAATTTTTTCAAAAAAAATTTCCATAGCGATATAAATTTCACTAAAAAGCTAAGCTGCCTGCAAAACTGAATAAAAATGTCTATCATGGATTTTTTTTTTTTTGAAAAATGGGACAAAATTTTAGAATATTTTGTTTCAAAAATTTTCAAGAAACTTGAAGGAAATTTAATTGTATCAATTGATAGGAGATACTTCGTTACTTCTTGAAAATTTTTCTAAATGGATACTGATAATCGCTATTCAGAAGCGTACCCAGAAGGTGGGAAGTTTGGAGGCTCCTCTGAGACTGAAAAACTTGAAAAAGTTTTAAATTATGCTAATTTTTCTCTTAAAACCCCTGAAAAAATACTTTTTGATTGTTAAAATCTTATTTTTTTTTAATTTCGCTCCGGCATATCGTTTAATTTATTTTCATAAAATCAGACCCAAAAAATAGTACACGGAGAAAGTGGAAATTCGTTCTTTTGAGCCAGATCTGGCTAGACTTCTGAAGAAATTTTAAAGAGTTAGAGGTCAAAATTTGAATTTTTTTTTTGTAAAATCATAAGGGGTTTTCTTACATTACGCAAGATATTTCACGAACTACCTACTTCATCTTTAGTTCTAATTTTTTTACCAGGGATACACTACAAGAAATTCGTTACATTTTGGTGCAAACCAGACACCTGTAACATTTTTAAATACGAAGTTGTAAATTTTTGAAAATGATTTCTAATTGAGGGACAAAAATTAAGATCCATGTATTGTTGCCCCTGTAATGATCAGGATAGGCAAAACTTTGGACATACCATCAATTTAAGTTGCTCTGTGCATGGTATGAAGGAACCATTATCGAAGTGAAACACCCTGTAGGTGAACTATTGATGAACAACGCAATCCCTTTCAAAAATTAATTTCAATTTATCTGTTATTTTAGGATTTTTCAAATTTTGAAAAAAAAATGGATGTAAAATAATACTGTAAGATGTCAGAATGAAACCTCGCATTAGAATTTGTCGATTGAAAGTATATACCGCATCGGAGAAAGTCTTGAGCAAAATTTTAGCTACCAAAGTGTATTTCAAATTTCCAAAGATTTATTTAAAATTCACACTCTATCGCATCGCTTGTATTAGCGTCTGAAAAAAATCTTCAAAAATTTGGCCAAATTTCGAAAACTAAACTTCGGCAATTGAAAATTCGGATTCAAGGGTTTTTTAACACGTTCTTTTCAGCCTTCAACATTGGAGTATGGTACATGTATTGTAGTAGAAAATTTCCACCATTTTTGACACGTTTGAAATCGTTGCTCCTTTAAAGACGATGCGACGCGACGTCAACACGAGCGATACATTTATAGAAATTTTTTCGTTATCCTTCTCAAACTCGAACATTTCCAAAATTATAATATAGTAAAGATTTTCTACAAAGCATGCCATTTTACAACACGCTTATTTTCGTATAAAAGGAGGAAAAAATCTTGTAGGGCTCGGAGCAGGAAACTTCTTCTAAGAAGTCGAGCAAAACTTAATTAAAACCGATAACGACGCTAGAAATATACCATGTAAATTTTAAATAGAATTTTACGTCGCGTGGCATGATAACAGTGTGTAGATATAGTTTACCTACACGTTTGTGTATATACGCAATATAATTAATTTCATAAATGTTGCAAAAATACATACAAAAGTCTCTACAATTTATCAATTTTTAACATTTTACGTTTCCCTGGTAGGTACGATAAAGCATTTAAATTGGGCATATTATTACAACGCAGAATCGCAAATTACTCGAATCTTGGCCGAACAAAAATTACCTATCATCGTACGAAATAGACCTTAATTAAAATCTCCTCAACGCACAAGCGTGATAATAACGAAGACCGTACTAGTGGTAGAAAAAAAAGGCCCTCTGTTGGAAATTACCTGTATAGCTAAACGACAAAAAAAAAAACGATTTTGATCGGTAAGTCATTAAGATGAATCAGTTTCCGAATAAGAAGAAGTAACTGTATAATCTTTCACACTGCCCATGTAACGTTCGGCATAGGCAATTCAAGCAGAGCGAGCAAGAGGCATCGAAGGTCGCACGCTAATGACGTATTGAATACTCGGAAGAAAAAACGTGTATATGCGGTGTCTATCTTTAAAGGGCGCTTGCTTCTGGAAAATCATTAATTTTGATTAAACAGCGCTTTCAACTGTTTCAACTGACGCCTTTTTCTTATTTTATTTTATTTTTTTCCTCGAGACGAACAACTACGACGCCGGCCACCGCGCCGTTATGCAACATGAAAGAACAATTTTTATTCGATGATGATTTTCACTACCGATTTAGGGAATTTCCTCGATACCTATACTCATCCTCCTCCCCCCCCCCTCTACCCACTGCATATTTATACTATACGTACCTAAACCTATTCGTAGTGTGTGCTCTTATATAAAACGTAGGTACGGTGCACACGTAAGAGAAATACACATCGACGGAAACGGATGCGCGTCGTACTTTTTGAAAAGAATTAAAGAGAATTTAATCGGATATACCATTCAACTTTCTTCGCCATTTTTTTTCTCTCCCTTTTTCACCGTGCTATGTTCTTGGTACATTTCCGTTCTCTTCGTGTAGTACATCTTCGTATAGGTTTAGAGGTATATAGAAGCGAATCTAACGCGTCAAGAATCAGAGTTTCGCGTATTATAAGCCCTCTGCAGTTTCCAGCGAGAGTATTCCAGAGTATCCCTATACGTTCCATAGTCCACATTTTAACCTACCTACCTACCGACCGTAGGATGTAGGAAAGCAAAACGGCTGAAAACTAATTTCAACTGCGCCGATGACAATAAAATCGTACGTATAATGTGTCTGTGTATTGTTTCATTTCACTACAGACTTTTTTCTCGCTTCAGTTATACTCTTCTTTCTATTCGAGTAAAACAAAATTTACAAAGTTTCCATCCAACTTTCATATGAAATTTAATACATTCGCCAACTTTTTAATAGATTCTAAGGCTGCAGCAGCGAATAGCTAGCTAGGTAGCTAGGTAGCTGGGTACCTACCAACGGCACGAGGAGTTTTACTCTTTTTCTTTGTAAATACACCAAACTTAATTCTAGACTCTGGCAAATGATTAAAACAAAATGTGAAATATCACTGAAAACTCTTTAGCTTTTGTTTTTTCATCTTGTTTTCTATACGTTGCCTTGCTTGTTGTTAGACTGTTCTGTTTTCACTCGTAGTAGAATAATTTATTTTTTTTCTTCTTTCTTTTTCTTTTTTTTTTTTTGCAAGAAATGTACACGAATATAGTGTATGTAGGTGTATATATATATATGTGTGTTTTATATGTATACGTAGGTATTATATAGTCGAATGTATAGTTCATTGTTCGTGAGAGAAATTTTTTCAATCAAATCCCACGAGTAAAATTAGCTTCCATCCGCATGCTCAATGCGTACTATACCCACTATCCTATTCTTTATACATACTACAACGACAATAAAATGTAAAAAAAAAAAAAAAAAAACATCGCAAGATGATGGTTTTCTAGACTGATTTTTATAATATAAAGGAAGCATTTTTAATTGTCCACTCGCTGAACAAAAAAATAAGCATTCCGCTACATTTTTTTTGAACAGTAGCAGAAGAGGTACAGGTAGATATTGGAGTAAATAGCTGGACCCGCTAAAAGGCACATATAAGATCCATGCTCGATTTACATACGAAATTTCATCTTCCCAGCACTATTTAGAGAGGAGATCTGCAAGGCACAAGCGTAAAAAATAATAAAACAGACCAAAAAACCACATTTTCGGAGCTGTAATCCTCATAAGACACATCTGGGATCTATATTCAATCTACATACCAAATATCAGCTTCTAGACACAATTGAGGGGGGACCACATTTCCGGGCCTGCAAGCGAGAGCAATGAATATAAAAATTTGAAACCTCCCGAACGCGGATTTACAGTCCTTACTAAGAACACATACCAAATTTCAACTTCCTTGCTCAATTTGGAGGAGAAATAGGAAAGGAACGGGCCTTTTTTCGAGGTCAGAAAAGGAAAAAAATCCTCATATCTCCGCTCCTAATTGACCTAAGAGACTGGAACTTTTAATTGTCTATTGATTTGCTCAAAAATGCAAAATTTTTGTGGCATTAGCTCCTCAGCACTTTCACCTCCAAATTTGGGCACAATTGAATTTTGATCGGAGGTTATTCCCACTCCAGAATATCAAATCAGCCGCCAATCAAAGCCTATTTCCCAAATTTTATTGATTTTGGTTGGTATCGAACTGAGCCAATAATTTTTAATTTCAGAAAAAAAAATAATAAAAATAAATATTTGGCAGGTTCAAAAATAGTCGTAATGATCTTCTAGGACTCCGAAATAAATTTGGTTGATATGCCCCTCTCCGCCACCATTTTCGGAGGAAGAGGAGGAACAGACCTTTTTCAAGGTAAAAAGGGGGGAAATCCTCATATCTCTCTTCCTAATTGACCTATAAATCTGATCTTTGAATATGTTATACAGATTTGGGTTTTCTATTGAACAATTGGCTCAAAAAATTTTTTGTCTTCGATTTTAGCGCCTCAACACCTTCTTTTCCAAATTTGGCCATAACTGAATTTTGACCCCAAATCAACTGCAGTCCAGTATATCGAATACGCCACCACGTTAAGATTATTTCTCATATTTTATCAATTTTGGTGCGTATCAAGGTAAACAATTGATTTTTAGCCTGATTTTCTCCGATATATTGTCAATGAAAACCATAATTTTGTGCTTTATGGACCTGATAGAGTTGGGGGGGGGGGTGAAGGAGGAGGAATATCAGACCATTACGATTATTTTTGAACATAAAAAGTTATTAGCACAGCTCAATACACACAAAAATTGATTTAATTCGGCGAATATGCTTATATTGGTGGGGCATTTGGAATTCTGGGGTAGGGATGACCTCGGGTCAAAACCGAGTGGTGCCAAATTTGGGGGAGGGGTGGTAAGGGGATAAAATCGCAAAAATTGTTCCCTTCCAAGCCAATCTACAAAAAATTCAAAGTTGTATAACATATCTAAAAATCAGCCTCTTAGGTCAAATAGGAGGGGAGATATGAGGGGTTTTTCCTTTTCTGACCTTAATAAAGGGCTGTTCCTCCTTATATCCCCTTCAAATTGAGCTGCGGAAGCGCGTTTACATATTGTTTGAGTTTGTTTCTTGCATACCCCCCTCCCCGCGCCAAAATGAGCTAAGAAGATTTTGTAGATGCCCTAGATATGAATTTTGGGAGTTTCGACTTTTCAGTATCATTGCACCTGTAAACAGCTTCAAAAATGTAGTTTTTGGTAGATTTTTCTTATTTTTCGAGTTTGTTCCTCGCATATCCCTCCTCCTCCTAGGCGAGGAAGTTAAAATTTGGTATGTAGATTTGCTATATGTGCTAGATGTGCGTTTCGGAGGTGTCGACTTTTTAGCCTCGTCGAACCCCTTTGCACCTCCATACCTTTGATTAAGAAGAATCAATTCGCATAATTTTAATATTTCACAAAAATCAAGAATAAAAATAAACGTGTGAAATGGCCAAAATTGTCGTAGAGATCTTCAAGAAGCCCAAAATGGATTTTGTTTATCCTCTCCCCTTTTCGACCGTAGGTTGATTGACCGTAAAAGCCTGATTTTTATTGACAATATGACATAGAAAATTAAACTAAAAATAAGAAAACCCGACTAAAGAATTACATTTTCGGCGCTGTGACAGGATGCAACGAGTGAAAAATCAAAATCTCCAAAGGCACATCTATGTCCCCCTACTAAGTCTACAACATATAAAATTCAACTATTTAGCTTGATTTGGAGGGGATATACGGGAACAGCATATTTTCAAGGTTAAAAAGTAGAAAAACTCCCACGTCTATCTTCCTAATTGGCCTAGAAGGCTGGTTTTTTGGATATATCACACAACTTTTGATTCTCTGCCGATTGGTTTGAAAACGAATAATGTGTTCCATTTAAGCCTTTCAGCACCTCTCCTTAAAATTTGGGCATAACTGAATTTTGACCCAAGGTCATCCCCACTCAAAACTATCAAATCTGCTACCAATCTAAGCCTACTGTTGAAATTTGATCGATTTTGGTCAACATCGAGCTGTCCAAATGATTTTTAGTTTCGGAGGAAAAAATAAAAAAGAATAAATATCTGAGATGGTCAGCAATGGTTTCATTGGCTTTTTTAGGACTCCAAAACAAATTTCGTTGATACTCTCCCCCCTCCCCCATCCACCGTAGGTTTATACATGGTCCACAACAGCTTGGTTTTCATTGACAATATGACATGGAAAATCAAGCTAAAAACATACAATAACAACGAACAAGAGCCAGATTCATTATTCAATGAAAGTGTAGGTATATGTACCAATATTTGTATGCGAAAGCATCGACGAAAAGGTTTTCTTCCATTTATATTTAGTATACAGTATCCTAAACAGCAACAGGTATATTATTATTACCTAGGTAGGTTGATTAGATAGGTAGACAGTTGAGTGATATATGTACGTGTATAGGTGGTTGGTACTTGTAGTTAAATCGCCTTCGTTTGAAAATCGAAATAAGTGTTATGCATTTAACGTGCTTTGGTGCACTCCTAAGACGTGCCACAAATATCAAATACTTTGGCTAGAGCTTTTTAATTGTTTTGGTTTTTAAAAATCTCTCTGTCCTTCTCGGTTTTTGTAAGACCGATGATAAATAGTACGACTCGATTCTTGGGTGGCTACATCGTCGGTGCGGCATTTTAAAAGCAGTTTTATCCGAATTTCATGATATGTGGCGTGACACGGAAATAATGCACCGCTTAATGTTTGCGCGTTATTAATTGAGGATACGACGAGATATATTATCTTTTTCACAGTTCATGATTTTTATAAAGTTCATATTTTCTATACAACGATCGACGTCACACCGGCTAAATTTTATTGCTGGATTAGGCCCGCCCTTCGCCATCCTCGCCTGCTTTCCAGCCTTTCTTCCTCTCGTGTGCTTTACGTTCGGCGAGCTGAAGTTCTTTTATCTTGTTCTTCTTCCTTTACGCGAACAAACGTACGTAGACGTACCTATTTCGCTACATTTTTTTTTTTTATTTTTTATTTTTAGATCATATTTTTCTCGCTTGTTATACGGTATCCGACGAAGTAGTATGTACTATGTGGTATATATCTTGCGAATTTTCTCCATGCTGTGTGGTTCGCGTATTAAGAAAAGGGAATTCTTCATTGCGAAAAATGAAAGTGAAAATTATATAGGTGATAAAGTGTAGGTTAGGTGAATGCGGTCTTGAAACTGCGATTGCCGATTGAAAATAAAAATTACATTATTTTGGAGAGAATAACGATGATTTATTATTCTTAAAGTATCTACGTAGGTTCTTCTTTTAAAAACCCTACTTTAAAGGATTCCGGTTGTAATGCTGGGTATGAGATTTTGAAAGGTTCTACATCTAGTTCCAGATCCACATGCTATGATATTTTTAAGGGCTTTGGTTACAGTCCTCGAAACTGATATCACATTTGTCCCATATGCACTTTGTACCCTTGGAGTAGCTAAATTTATGTATATCGTACTTCTACCTTGCGTTAGGCTCGAGCAACTCAAAATACTAAAAATTTAACGCATGATACATTTTTTTTAATCAGTAGCGGGGAGGTACAAGGAGATACTGAAGTAGATAGCAGAAACCCTCAAAAAGCATATTCAAACCCCCTGAAAAATCTACGTACCAAATTTCAACCTCTTAGCTCAATTTAGAGAAGAGTTAGGCGTGCCAAAATCTTCAAAAATGAGAAAACCGACCAAAAAGCTACATTATCAGAGGTGTGAGGAGGGGTGCAATGAAGCTGAAAGGTTGAAACCCTCGAAAGGTACATCTAGAACCTCTACTAAATCTTCCTATCAAATTTACACTCCCTAGCTCGATTTAGGGACGGGGGAGGGATGGGGTTATTTATGCCACAAACCTGAAAAATAAAAAAAACTGACCTTAAAACTTCATTGTCGAGGCTGTGAATGGGTACAATGGGGCTAAAAAGTTGAAACTTCCCACACGTACATTTAGAACCTATATTTAACGTACATATCAAATTTCAACCCACTACCTTAATTTGGAGAGAAGATGAGGGCGAGACAGTCTCTTTTTAAGGTTAAAAAGAACAAGTACCTTCATTTCTCCCCTTCTAATTGAAGTGAGAGTTTGATTTTTAAATATGTTACACAACTTTTGATTCCCTATTGATTGGTTTGAAAATAAACAATTTTTACAATTTTAGCCTCTAAGCATTCCCACCCCTAAATTTGGGCATGACTGAATTTCGATCCAACGTTATCTCCACTCAAAAATGTTGAATCCACCACTAATCCAAATTTACTTCCAAAATTTGACCGATTTTGATCCATTTCAAGGTGAGCAAATGATTTCTAGTTTTGGTAAAGAAAAAAAAAAGGTGTGAATTATGTAATTGTTCCGACATGACCAAAAATGGTATTAATGGTCTTCTACAGCCCTAAAATAGATTTTGCTGGTTCTCCTTTCGCCTACTTCCGCCGTATAAATACAAAAATAAGGACTTATTAAAAACTTTAGCATGATCGTGCATTAGCACCCCCACAGGACTCTCCCTGAATACAAATTAGAAAGTAACTATATAATTTTTGGATTCCTCGAACACTCCCTCTCCCTCCACAGACTACTCGTTCGGACAGGATTTGTGAAACTATCATGCACACTGTCCCTTAAATTTTGAACATATGCAATTTTTATAAAGGACAATTTTTGCTCACTTTGAAAAGTTACGCAAGAATTCTTAATCACAAAAAATATTTTCACGAATTTTTGCCTTTCTAAATCACTGCCTCTTAAAATTTTTAGTTCGACAATTTGTTCACATGACCATTTTTACTCATTTCATAGGTCTCCATCCAACTTTTATATTATTCTTTAAAAAAATATAAACTAATAAAGTTTCCGTTGTATCATTTTTACAATATTATGTACAAATATTTCGACGTTTTTAACGGCGAATGGAAAACTGAAACCCTATTATGGCAATATAATTATAAATCACTGTATTCATCGTAGAGCTAAATTAAAACAAAATTATTCGAGTCTTACCTGGAATTCTTAGTATTCTCAAATCGTAACTTATCAGGTATTATTATGGAAACCCATGTTCTATTATCAAATCCAATTCTGTAGATGAAAAGTGACTCCGTAAACGAAAATAGCCATTTCAAAACGCAGACCGCAAAGGAATTTTTTACCCATAATACGGGTGAAAAAATAACCGAAAGATGTCTATCCTTTTCTAAAAAAAAAAAATTTCAATTTTCATGGGATCCGCAAGGACAACCTAGAAAAAAAATAAGACATATTGATAAATATTACAAGCAAAATATTATCTTCTGGAACATATCATTTAATAAATAAAATACTCGATACAACGAAGCGAAAAATTTCTTTCCACAATTTTATTTCGTTTTAGGTACTGAAATTTCAAGAGGTATCGTCTCGAAAAGCCAAAAAAAAAAAAAAAAAATTGGTATGGTAACCGAATTTTGAAATCATTTATGTTTTTTGTTATCAAGAAGGTACCTGTATGAAGAGAAAAAAAAAAGTCAAGAAGCTGTAAAAATAAACGAATATTCGCCTCAACAAGAACGTTAATTTTTGGCAGGATGTTTTATGAATAGATTAAGTTCTTTTTCAAGTGTCTTCTTTCATAAACGATTACATTGAATAGCGTTTTAGTCTCTTTGGAAAATTACCTCTTACTTAGAATATTTTTTTTTCTTCATCGATAAAAAATGAATTGTTGGAAAATTTACGAAAAAATGAAAAAAGAACGAGCAAATTTTAAAAATCGGTTGCTTTCATCTTTTCTTTTCTTTTTTTCTTATTTTCCCTCCCCCAACGAGTCAGTCTGGTCGAGGCTTCTTTAGCGCGCGCGCAAGGTTAAAAAGTTGAAAATAAAAAGTTCTTGAAAACAAAAACTATTCGACGAACGGAATTTCTCATCAGAATATTTCACGTTCGCGGATTTTTTACATCGTAGGTACAATGCACAATATAGCAACAAGAATACGCGAATTAAATTTCTAATGCGAGATTATAAGAATTAATCTCTTTGGAAAAAAACAACAACAAAAACAAATGAAATAAAAAATATTAGGTTGTAATTTATGCAACGAAACGACGAAGGAAGACATTGGTACATGATGTTGAGTAAAATTAAACACAATGTTTTGATAACCTTTTAGCGCTATAATGTTTAACCAGAAAAAAGGAAAAATAATGTAAAATTGAAAAATTGCTAAACACAAAACGAAATACATGTACGACTAACTTACAGGCTTACAACCGAATTAGTAATTGTGCTGATTTTCGCAAATGTACAGCGTAGCATACAGGGTGATTTGCATTAACCTCACTTCCCTTATATTAGTGATAGATCAACTCATGAGACTTACATGTATAATAGTTAGTAAACCCAAAAAATCGTAGGAGCTGGGATATGCTACTTACAAAATTCAATTTTCGCTCAAACCTGCCGCCCACTTTGAAAATTTATAGAAAAAGAATTAATAATGATAAAAGTTCACTGGTTACTCAAAGCCATAATATACACTCTCAAGTAAGGGCGGTATAAAAATCAAAAGTGGGGATCAATTGGATGTGTAAAGTAAAAATATTATCAGTGAACAAATCTTGGTCGGACTAGTTCTGCTGTGACATGACTGAAATGGAACTGGCGGTAACGTTACAAAATTATAATGAAAATATGGCTGAGGCACAAAGTTTAATGAGGCTAAACAGTTAAAACTCCTTTTTCAAGGTCTAAAAAGGAAGAAATCGTCATATGCCACCTCCTAATTGAACTAGGAGGTTAATTTTTTGATATGTTATGCAACTTTAAATTCTGTATCAACTGACTCAAAAAGGAACAATTTTTGTGTTTTTGGCCCCACAGCAGCCCCCCTCCATCTCAAAATGGGGGGAAAACTGAATTTTGACCCAAGATCATTCTCACTCATATATATCTAATTCGCCGCTAAACTGAGCCGATTGATCGAATTGGGGCGATTTTATTTCTTTGGAGCTATGAGGGGTTGCGATGGAGCAAAAAGTCTGAGCTCCCAAATGATTCATCAAGGCTCCTACTGAATGTACATACCAAATTTTAACTCCCTACTTCTTTTGGTGAGTAGATAGGGAAGAAACAGCCCTATTTCAGGGTCAAAAAGGGGGGAAACCTCATATGCCCCCACTTAATTGACCTAGGAGGTTAATTTTTTGATATGTTCTACAACTGTGGATTCTCTAACAATTGGCTCAAAAAGAAACAATGTTTGTGTTTTTGGCCCTACAGCACGACCCCTCAAAATGGCACAAAACTGAATTTTGACCCAAGGTCATTCACTCATATATATCTGATTCGCCGTCAAACTGAGCCGATCAACTGAACTGGAGCGATTTTACTTCTTTGGAGCTGTGAGGGGTTGTAATGGAGCTAAAAAATCGTAACCCCCAAAAGGCGCTAACCTAAATGTACGTACCAAATTTCAATTTCCTAGCTTAAATTGTTGGGGAGGTAGGGGAGGAACAGCCCTTTTTCAAGATCAAAAATGGGGGAACCACCATATCTCCCCTCCTAATTGACTTATGAGGTTCATTTTTGGATATGTGGTGCAACTGTTGATTTTCTATCAATCGGCATATAAAAGGGTGATTTTTGCGTATTTGATCCCTCAGCACCCCCTACCCCAAATTGGAACAGAACTGAATTTTGATCCATGTTTATCCACACTCATATACCTCTAATTCGCCACCAAATTGAGCCGACTGACCGAATTTGAGTGGTTTTGGTTGGTATCAAGCGGAGTAAATGATATTAATGTTAGGGGGAAAAAATAAATATCTGAAATTGCTAAAAATTGTCTTAATGGTCTTCTAGGACCTCATGTTGATATTCCTGCCCTCATCCAGCCTTTGTTGCATAGACGGTAATAGACTGGTTTTCATTGACCATATGATATCGAAAATCAGTCTGGCTATCGACAAGAAACCTTATGAGAAACGTAACATTACAAAACACTAATGAAAACCTTTCGTTAACATGACTGAAACTGTAACAGTCAGTACGTTATGAAATCAGAATTGTAATGTACATAAAAGAATAGTATCTAAATAAACCAAGCGTTGTCAAAAACCTTAACATAACAGTAATTTATTAAAAATGTTATTGTAACATAACTGAAACGAAAACAATATCAATATTATAGAATTATAACAAGAATACAGGCAAAACAGAACCCAACGAAAAACGTTACATTACAGTAATGTTATCAAACCGTTACGATAACGTAACCGAAATTGAATCAGCTATAACGTTATTGAATCAGAACAATAATGCAAAGTATCTAAATAAACCAAACGTTATCAAAAACAAAACGTAATGGTAACGTATTAAAAACGTTATGGTAACATAACTGAAACAAAACCAATATCAACTATATACAATCGTAACAAAAATGTAGGCAAAACAAAAAAAACTATTGACCAGAAACCTTACTGAAAAACGTAACATTTCAATAACTTATTCAAAACGTTACGATAACGTAACTGAATTTAATCCGGCTATAATATTATGGAATTATGACAGGAATGTATGTGAAAGTACAGTAGGAAAACAGAACTGGAGAACTATAACGTAACCGAAACCAACCTCATAGGCGGGTGTTGTAACAAATCGTGAACGATTAGAAATTCCAGCAATTTGAACTTTCGTACGTTGCAGCGAAAATTGAAATGATGTAACGGAACCAGAACCGTAACTTACGTTAATACAGCTTTCCGAAGACACAATATTTTTAATTGTGTAACAAATTAAAAAAATATTACTTTTCGACTGACGATTCCATCTACTTATCACTCAAAATAAATATCACTGTAAATTTTTCAACGACGATGCAGGTAACATGCGATAATGCTAACATTAGAGGAAAAACTTTCCCCAAAATCAATTACTTCCATTTTCTAAATTGGTCACGAAGAAATTATAAAATAAATTCCGTTTTAATTAAGCCTAAAATAATATCCACAGATCCGTATTAGGAATAAAGGGTTTCGTTAAAAACACCGAATTTGCGAATCTAGTTTAATTTTGTTCAGTCGATCATAGGGATCTATAATTGTGACTGCAATTACTGTTAGACAAACGTGTATTCTTAGGCAGAATAGAACATTGATACAGGCGTAAAATGAGCCAATTTTAACGTGTACTTAATAATCGTAATTTGGAAACGTTCCAATAAGATATACGGAACGGTAGATAAAAAAGCAAAAAAAAAAAAAAAAAAAGGATTCTGGTAATTTTACTTAGGTCGTAGATATGCGTACCTAGCATCAGGTTTTAAATCGTGACTAATACAGATGAGTGTATTAGGCTTTGGTCGTGCTTTTATCTGAACCTATACAATATACGTAACTATACACAGTTCGATGTTGATGTAAAAAGGAGTAAAATACGCCAGATTGACGGCAATCGCCGCTCAATCGTATACGTGAACGTATTGGACAAAAGTTAACTGAAAGATGAAGCCAATTTGAGTGGCTGCGTGAATTAACACATCAACGTGAAAAGGTAGCTATAGGTAAAGCCTATGTATACGTAAAAGGTATCGTCATGCAACGGCCCAACGGCATCACGACCAAGACTATACCTACTTACTGTTGTACCATATACTTAAGAATGAATTGAACAGAAAAAGAGACGGCGAGGGAGAAAGAAGGGGAAAAATTCGAAACCGAAAACTCGATGGTTTTTAGATGACGATGTTTTCTTTATACGAACAATAAAAACACCTCTCGGTAAGTGAGTAGTCGGACAACATGTGCATGTGGCCTTCGGCCGTCGATTAAACCGTTCAAGGGAGAAAGAACGCGAGACAGAGAAAGAGAGAAAGAGAAAAAGTTCAACTTAATTAAATTGCCTAAGATCGCTTTTTACCTCGGTTTTAGTTACCTTTGAATGGCCTTTACATGTACCTCTACCTACGCGTTACGACTACTTTCGAATGCAACTTTCGCCTGATAGTTAGTTACGGCTGAGTAGGTATCTATTGTTTATAATTATAAGTTTCTCTTTATCAAGCTTTCGTTAATAATTAAAGTTAATTTGGTCTTGTAAACTTTCGCCTTATTAGCTCTTTTTGCCAGATCGAGAGAGCTTTTTCGAGATCTCTTATGTGTACGTTGCGTCGCGTCGTGTTGTCGTCGTGATCCCGGAATTTAGCAACATTTGTGCTGGAAGTTTTGTGCCGAGTTGCAAAACTTCATCTACAACTCGACACGCAACGTGCAGTTAGTTAAGTGTAGTGGGTATTTGTTTCACTATTTAGTACTTATTTCGCGCGCGACGCCGACGAGTTACGTTTTTTAAACGTAATTATTACCGGAATTTTCTAAAATTTCGCCAATGAATGTGTTGCTAGATAGAGAGATACTTACGTACCTAGCTTAACATGTGAAGTGCTCTGTGAAAATCAGGCTTAGCCGTAAATCGAAAATTTTTCAGGAGAACTGAAAACAAAACGTTACTTTTATAGATCCTACGTGTATAAAAACCACTTTAACTGCAAATTTCACTCTCAAAGAATTCTTTTTTCAATTTTTTCAAGCATTCCATCTGAAAGAGGAAGAATTCTAGCATCAGAATTGAAGAAAAAGAAAAAATTGATTTTTTAAGGCTAAGTCTGATAAAGTAGCTTGCGAATAATACCAAGTGTTTCGCAGTAGCCTCCCTTTCCTTATACCCACGTAAGGGCAACCCAGAGGCCTTCCATGTATAATGATTGGCATACTCAAAAAATCGAAGGGGTTGAGATATGCCATTTTCAAAATTTCATTTTTGTCCAAACTTGCCGCTCACTCTAGAAATTTATAAAAAAAAATTAATTATGATAAAAATTTGCTATTTAGAATCATGACAATCTACTCAGTATCACGGGTATGAAACGTTCAATGGGGCTAAAATGTCGAAACCCTTGAAAGGCACATAAAGGGCCCATACAGACGGGACATACCGAATTACAACTTCCCAGCCCAATTCGGATTGGGATTATGCAAGGAACGAACTTTAAAAACTAGAAAAATCGACCACAAAACCACATATTCAGAGCTGTGAGGGGGTGCAACGGGACTGAAAAGTCGAGACCCCCAAAAAGCACAATTAGAACCTCTACTAAATGTACATAGCTAATTTTAACTTCCTAGCTTAATTTGGTAGGGAGATAGGGGCGAAAAAACCCTTTTTCAAGGTCGAAAAGGGGGAAAACTCCCCATATCTCCCCTCCTAATTGACTTAGGAAGTTGATTTTTGGACATGTTGTGCAACTATTGATTTTCTATCAATTGGCTTACAAAAATGCAATTTTTGCGCTTTTGACCTCTCAGCATCCCCTTCCTCAAATTGGAGCATGACTGAATTTTAACCCAAGTTCATCTCCACTCAGATATATCTAATTCGCCGCCAAATTGAGCGTATTTATCGAATTGGAGCGATTTCGGTCAGTATTGGGCTAAGTAAATGGTTTTAATAAAAAACAATAAAAATAAATATCTGACATGGCTAAAAATCGCCTTAATGATCTTCTAGGACCCCAAAACAGATTTTGTTCATCCCCCCCCCTCCCTCATCCACCGTTGGTCGATAGATTGTAATAGCCTGATTTTCATTCACAATATGACACAGAAAATCAGACGAAAAATTTTGAAGCTTGAGTGAAAGTTTTTTCCTAAGATTTGGAGAATTTAGATAAGAATGTGTTCCGACTAATTCGGGGTTGTAGATTGCGAACACAGTGTCAGATTTGGCCCAGAGGGCTTTGTTAGTGAGATACGTTCGCCAATGTAAGAACAGCCCCTTTTATTAAAGTGGACCCCTGAGGATGTCATTCAAAAAGTTACAACTTTCTCAAGAGGTAAGTCCGTTATACTAAAACATCTGAAAAATTGGTTCAGGCAAACAATGTAGAGAAATTTTTCATTCAACTAGAACAGTAGATTTTAGACCTTGTACATCGACACCATTTCGAATTTTGACCCTTTCCTTCGGAAGCCTAATTTGGGTCTAACGCTCAAATGGTTGTCAAAATCGAATTTCGCAATCACAAAAACCTCTGTATTAAGCTCATTCAATTTTTAGCTCGCTGGATTTTATACCTGACTCGCAAAAGTTTCAATTATTTATTTCAAGAGGAATTTCAAGTCACTTTTTTTCCTTTTCGCCTTAGCCCCGTCCAACGAGCATCTAGAAAAAAATTAAAAAAACGAAAATGTTGGTCTTTTTAACTCTTTGCAACGTTTGTCTGAATCAATTTTTCAAATTTCTCAGCATAACGGACTTACTTTTTGAGAAATTTTTGAATGACTGTCCTCTATCATCCACTTTGAGAAAAGGTGGTGGTCTTACATTTTTCTCATTTTGCATAACAATGGGAAATGTTCCTGAGAATGAATTAAGCACATATTTGAAAATTATTAGAGCCAGTTGGAGATTTTCAAAAATGATTTTTTTCTGAATGATCTAGCTCCTCTCCCTGATCACTCGAGGGGAAAAAGTCATAGAAGTTACAAATTTTTAATCACTTTTTTTTGCGCTCATTTTGTCATATTTTACGAGCCACTTTATCCCCACTCTTGATTTTTATACCACACATGCCAGCAAACAGAGAATTTTTATCATTGTTAATTTTTTTTACATGAATTTTCAATATGTGCGGCAGATTTGGGTGAAAATAGCATATCTTAGCCCTTCAATTTAATGGGTATGCTAACCATTATACATGTAAGCCTCATGAGTTGACTTAGTCCTGGTATAAGGATGGCGAGTTTAATGTGGAACACCCGGTACTTCCAATAAGAAATTTTTAGCGTATTGGTCATTAGTTATGAGAAAAACACATTTTGAGCATTTTTTAAGCTTTTAAAAATGGCTCAAATCTCAGAAAAAATTGTGAAAAATTTCTAAAAATTATGCTCATTAAAATGCATATTTTGGCAAAAAAAATTTTACCTGCCCCTCTAATCCCTACAATACGTAGCTGCAGCAATTTAAAGTTTTTCCATTGTCATCCTCCTTCCTCCTCACAAGGGGATGGAAAATTTTGGGAAAATGCAAGTCTATAGACTCATCATCGCTCAAAACATTAGAATAAATATCATGATTTTTCCAAAAAAGAAAAAAAAATGTGTTTCCGATATTCTGAGCGAGGGGATAGATGGGGAAATTTTTTTAACCCTAAATTTTTTTATACTGATACCCGATGATATTTTGTGAAAATTTTTAAAATATAGGATCAAGAGCATCTCGCTTATTTTCATCCGAGAGTACTCTTTATTAATGAACATTTAATTCCCCATAAAATTGACAAGTTTTGAGAAAATTCATCCTCTCTACGTTAAAATTACT
This sequence comes from Ferrisia virgata, assembly GCA_900060175.1. Classification (NCBI taxonomy): domain Eukaryota; kingdom Metazoa; phylum Arthropoda; class Insecta; order Hemiptera; family Pseudococcidae; genus Ferrisia; species Ferrisia virgata. The sequence goes on along the minus strand of FIZR01010202.1, from coordinate 19,004 downwards.
TCCTAATGTGTGATAAAAATCTACCATAGCGGAAACTCTTGCAACTTGTCTGTGTAATACGCTTTTACTGTACACGTAGGTGGGCATAGTATAGAGTGAATCGAGTGCAAAGCGAGCAGGTATTCTCGTGAAATGTTATATTGCAACATTAAGGTTCAAAGATAGCGCCAAGTTGGTGCTGCAATTTATCGTGTGGTTTTTTTTCTGTTTCCTACACGATTTTAATCTATCTCTTGAATTATGTGTGTTTCGTGAAAGAAATTGTCCCATTATGGGACTTACAAGGCCTCGTATTTTCATGTAATACTATGTTATTTCATTTAAGGTAGAATTCAGATACGGAATTTTAAGCAACGTGTTTGATATTATATTTTACCTCCTGTTTCTTTTTAAACGAGAAAAAAAAACCCACCGCGCTTTATTCTTCGTCCCGTAAAAAAAAAAACCATATTGGCGCGAAGACGTACATTTTGAATATGGTCGAGATTTTCACGGTGTGTGGCGTCGAGTGAGTCGTTAAAAGTGGCTTTTGCATAAAACATCGAGTAAATTTAGTTGCGCATCGGTGTACTATTTATTTAGGTGTTTAAAATATTATCAAGTTGCCAAGCTGAAGCTGTGCTGTGTTAGGAAACTACAAGTAGTGCGCGAATTACTATACTGGCAGTAACTAAGAAAAATGCGAGAAAAAAAATAGCTTATCTAATTTTTGTACATAAAAATATATGTAGCTAGTTGCAGCAAGAAAATATTAACTAAGTAGATAAATATGCTACTGTTGTAATACTCGATGCGACGCGGATGGTGTAATAATTCTTCTTTCTTTAATAAAGCGCAAACTTCGGATACAAATATATTTGGTAAATACTTGGCAATTATTCACGTTGTCGGTGAAATGACTAATTACGAAAAATATACTAGAAAAATATGTATTTGTATAAAGGGTAAACTTCCAAAAAATAAGTTTTGATAATTTGTACTCCCATTTTAGTAATTCCAGTAAAATAAGCGCCAAGTCACCTCATCAGAAATCAAACTTTACTGGACACAATATTGACACCATTTACTTGCCCACCTCAATGTTTGCTTTACCGTTATTTATTTTCGTATATTTTATTAGATTCCGTGAAACATTTAAAAAAATTATTTCTGATGAGTTATTACCCAGGAAAAAATTTATATTCTTGCATGACCTTACATGATGTCATAAGGCCTTGTATGTTTCATGTAAAATATTTATTTTTTCGACTGTATATGATCATATATGAGCATGTATGACCAAGCAGGGTCACATCAAACCAAATATCGTTAATGGTATAGTTTACTACTCGCAGATAAAGTGTTGCAAGAAAAAATACATAGGTACAAATTTTCATCTTTCCTGTAATTAAAATGAATTAAATGTTACAGCTCGCAAAATGCATCAGGGAATAGTAAGTGAATGAGTAATTCAAGTCAAGTTGAAGCAAACAGAGGCATATTTCCAATGTGACTTTTTTAGTCTGAGTTTCTATGTCATATTGTCAATGAAAACTGAGCCATTACAGTCTATCAACCAACGGCGGATGATCACTGTGGCTTTTAACCAAGATTTGTGTTTTTGTAAGAGGAGGGGTTGTGATTCAGAGGGGGGCATAGCAGGACTGGGACAAAATATGGGTATTCAGGTTATTCTCACCAGTACAATTTGACTAGTACTGTATGCTTTATAAGAGGAAATAATGGAAAAATGAAAATAGGGGATGAGTGGGAGGGAGGAGGGGGGCAATACAGAAGAGGAAAATTTATATTGTGGAGGAAAACTACTATTTGTGTTCAATAGAATTCATAACACGAGTTTTTGTTACATTTTATGGCTATTTATGCTGTGACCCAGGAAATGCCCTTTTTTGATAGCTCATATCCGTCGTCCCTAATGCACCTACGAAAAAATTTATAGAAGCAAAATTGTATAAAATTAAGTATATTTTAAATTCGTATATAACTCTTGCGAGGCTAAAATTGATAATTACGGAGATATGGTTAAAAAAACTGATGGGAGGGAGAGGGTGTGCAGACCCACCCATATGTTGGACTCATCTCCCATCGATGAGGACTTTTAATAAGTCATTTGTGGACACCTTCCTGACATATTTCATGAAAAAAACCTAAGAAAGGCATTTTTTTTTAACTTTTATCTAAAATGACTGGAATACAAGCAGAATTTTATCAGAAATATAAAGTAACAAGGTATCCAAAATGTTACAATTATGCAATATAAACGAAACCTAATGAAGAATATTAGTCGGTAAGCTAGGATAGAAGAAGTTTGCACCTTCCCCCCTCCGATCTTCTATGACAATTTTTTTCTTGAAAAGGTGGTCCTACGGAACATTTTTAGTCGTTATCCTCAAAAAAATACTAGCCCTACTTACAAAATGGCGGTCATTTTGATTGACCTACACCCCCAAAATCAACATTTTCCCTTATCTCTCCAGGTATGGAAAATTTTAGAAAAATGCATATTGATAAATCCATCATTGCTCAAAACATTTGAATGAAAATTATTATGATTTTTGCTCAAATACTAAAGCATTTGGGTCACTCCAGGAGTCGAAGTTAAAACGACTTCGTTTTGACTCCGAATCCTCAATTACTTCGGAGTCAAGCAGGTACCTCTGGAGGGGGACTGCTGGAGGTATCTCCGAAGCCTTTTAGAACTTCTTGGAGCGAAAGTCAGGCTGGAGCCTCTTTTTGAAAATTCTAAGAGTGGGAGCTGGACCCATAGAGATTTACTTAAAAATTGTGGAGCCAGAGCAATTTGAATTAAAAATCTTGGAGCTGGAGGAGCCAGACCCCTCCCTCCGGATCCTTGAACTCACATGCCTTGTCAAATGCGCTTGAATACCGAATCCCACCAAGCTTTTTTCAATATTTTGAGCAAGGAGGGCGGAAGGAGAAATTTTTTCAGCGTAAAATTATTTTAGATGCTCAAAGATTTTTTGTGAAAATTTTGAAAACCCGGAATCAAGGGGTTTTCACTTATTCTAACCCGGAAACACCCTCAGCCGATTAGTAAAAATTAAGATGTTGTTTTTTAATAATCGTAATTAACCTTCTGTGTGTGTGTGTGTGTGTATGTGTGAGAGAGAGTATTTTTTAATAATGTCTTCGGTATAGTTACAGTTCATTTAATTATCGAGCTCAGCAGGGACCGTACGATATTTACTGATCATGTTGGTGAAGCAAAAAATTTCATTGGCAGACGAAACTCATTTAGTGTAGGTACTTTTCAATCAACTTCATTCTCGAAGGCATCGAGTTTATTAAATTGTACCTAGCGAAGAAAACTCACCGAGTAAAAATCTCTTTCAAGATCAAAATAATGTCTTTTCATTAAAAAGCACATTGCGTTAAATACTTCGCCATCAAAATTAAGCCCAGTTGGAAGAATGACGTTCGGTTCTCTTTGGCAAAAGCAGATTATATCGAAGAAGAAAATTTTCTAATTAAAAACTCTCGACGATACAGCTTTATACGGTTCAAATATTCCTTATCGAAAGGTTTTTTCAAACTATTGCGTTGATTAACACCTCGACGATAATGCAACTAAATACCACAAACGCATACATCACGAGGATAAGGATGAAATTCTATAACTGTAATATTACTACGAGTGAAATACGTAGAAGACTAGGGGTATATTGTCGTAGAAATGCTAATATAATTTATAATCTACAAAATATGTATAATCGGATTTGCTCTTTTACTACTACATTTTACTCATTTTCTACATCCTATAACATTTTAAAATCTTTTACACAAAAGATTAACCACCTCAGGGTAGATATGCGTTGTTAACGAAGCCAAAAAGAAAATTATACCGAAAACGTGGCTCGACGCGTAGCTAAGCATTACAACGATGGCGATGGCAATGGCGCGGCGAGGCGACGTATTGACAAGAGAAGCATATTTTCGGCATCGGTGTTTTTAAATAATTTTCTTTGTTTGGCACGAGGAAATTGATACGTCAAAAAATGTAACGCCTCTTAAATTGTCTTTTTAGCAAGGATTTGAGCACAACGTGACAGTTTCTAAGCGTAATCCATTCATGTTCGCCTGCAAAGTACAAAATAATAACCTTACTAGATATTTTTTTTTCCAACGCCAAATACCTTGTCTGACGTTAAAATAAAAACAAACGCGAGTTTCTCTCGTCTCGTTTGAGAATTTCTGTATCGCAAAAAATATCTACACAACGTACTTTCTACTCCTCTCAACATTTTTACGAATGAAATACACCAACACTGAGTTGTCTCTGGTTTAGAAAAACATGCCACGTTCATTTCCTCTGGTGTTTTTTTTTTATCGCTGAAAAATCGCGCGCTATTTTATCTATCTGTTTTAAATAAGTACGTATCTTTGTAATAAATCGTATTTTTCATGTATATCGATTGTTACCGGAGTAAAAAAAACATACACATAAATATAGGTAGGCGAAAAGTTCGACTACGGTGTTTCTAAATTGACTGCAATGACGTCATATGACCGCGTGAGTTGCTGTAGTATGAGTAAAACTTATATTTTGATTAGAAATTGAGCATGATGCGATGTGACACTATAGAATGATCTAATAATATATTTCCTGAGAAAGAAAAAATTGTAAAGGATTAAAAAGTAAATCTCATCTGCCCCCCTCTCCCCAAGAAAAAGGAACTTGATAAATAATCTACTCTATATGCACAAATTTATCTTCCCAAAGTTTCGAAGCTATAAAAAAGTTGGAAAGTTCAAGCCTTGAAACTTCAAAAAGGCAAATCTTATGTTCAGGGCATACAGGGAGGTCGAAAAGCTCTGATCCATAGCTATTATTTTTACTGTACTAAGTTAGAAACGACTCCAAGTGTCCATTGTAAATCTGCCCGAATGCTTGCCCATCATGTAGTACTCCAGGCGTATACATATGCACCACACTTTTTTGTCCGGAACGGGGCTAGTTTTCGCGTAGCAGTTCTGCTAATATCGAAAAAGTGGTAGTATTACAATATTATTATTTTGTATTAAAAAAAAAATTATATAGGGGTTGGATACAGATCGATGAAATGAGTAAAACTAGTCATACGAACAAGTTGCCTAACTCAAAATTTGAAGGGGCATTGACTTGGAAAAATCAAAACTTTGAAGAAATATTCTTGTAATTACAAGGATTCTTGCACGACTATTCAAGATGAACAAAAATAGTTATTTACAAAAATTACCTATCTTCAAAACTGAAGGGACTGCATGGCATGTGGTTTATATTTTCCTTCTAATTCAGTACTATTCATAATAAAAATAAAATATAACAATTTTGATTTGGAATAACCGAAATAAATTCATCAGTTAGGACTTGCGAAACTTTCATGCACACAGCTCCTTCAATTTTGAAGATATGCAATTTTTTTAAAGGACAATTTTTGCTCACTTAGAAAAGTTACGCAAGAATTCTTAATCACAAAAAATATACTTCCCCTTCAAATTTTGAGTTCCTACCCAGCCCTTGTATTTTTTTTTTTTACATATAGAATAATTAAGTTTCCATACTTTCACTTTTTTTTTTAATATTGGCAACTCTGCTACGCAAAAATCAGCACTGTACCGGGCAGGAAATATGGTGCAGATGTAGGCGCCTGGAATACTACGAGATGAACAACCATTCGTGCAGATTGTCAATGGGCACTTCAGACCATTCCCCGTAACATAACGAAGGCATTCCAAGAGTGGTGTATCTTACTTAAGAGAAATAATTTTTTTGATTTACATAAGAGTGTCCAAAAAATTAGGAAGTGGGTTTTTTTCAAAAAAAAAAAAAAAATTAAAATAATAAAATACGAAGGATATGTCTCGATTCAGTTTTAAAAGTAGTACGCATTGGAGTATTTTTTTTTTAATTATGCAATTTTGAAACAGGTTTTGTCATCTTTGTTAAAAAAAATAAATTAAAACTTGAAAATTTCATATTTCTGAAACTGATACTTCCCATATTTTAAGAAAGTAGAATGGATTTTCAAAAGTTTCGAGTATTTAGGACATAACATCGGATATCCAACTAATTTTGGACCCCTCCCTCCCCACCTTGTCACCTGGCAATTTGTAAGTATTTGTGCCACCAACATGTCGATTGGTAACATCAACACGTATATTTTACATTCTGCAGTGTTACCAACCCATTATTTCCTGATATCACGAATAGTTATGGCGCAGTCTAAGGCCCTTTTTCTGTACTTGCCCATTTTTTCGAAAATTTCAATTCAAATTCAACTTCAAATTGGTTAAAAAGTCAGATTCAAAGCTTTTAATAGCAACACATCTAAGCAGTATTGGACAGAATAATGCACCCATACATAGGGTGTCTGGTAAGCAGTGACGTAACAATTGTCGACTTGTGGGGGGAGAGGGTGTTAGAGGATCAGCTTAAAAATGAATTCTTACGTGAAAAAAAATCACACGAGAGGTGGGAAGAGAAGCCATCATTTTGAAAATTGAAGGGACAAAAGTTGCTCATGAAAAATTAAACTTAAAATGTATTTTCAAAAATAGGAACAGATTATAGAAACAAAATTGAGAAAAATTTTTAATGTTAATTTTTGGTCCAACTTCAAAATTGAAGGAGCTATTACGCATATCGATTAAAAAATATTTCGCAATCAAATATACTGATTTGTTCAATTTTTGCCCAGCATAAAAAAATTGAAGAGACTGTAAGAAAATTTCGCATCAAGTAATTTTTGTTATGTGTTTTTAGTACCTTCATTTTTAATGCTAGGCAAAAAATGAACAGAACAAAATTTGTTCAACTTTTAACGTAGGATCTATTTCCCCGACTACATTTTAAAAAATCTTTTAGCCTGATTTTCTGTGCCATATTGTGAATGAAAACTAGACCATTACGGACTATTGACCAACAACGCAACGGATGGAAAAGTGACGCTGAAAACCTGGAAGACCAATAAGACCATTTTTGACTTTAAGGATATTTTTTCCTCTTAATTATTTATTCCTCTCCCTCCAAAAAAACTAAAAATCATTTATTCCGCTCGATACCGACCAAAATCGGTCAAATTTGATCAGTAAGCTTAGTTTGGTAACTGATTCAAAATTTTCGTCAGGAGATGGCCTTGGGTCAAAATTCAGTCAAGCCCAAATTTGAGGGCGGGGGTGCTGAGGGGCTAAAATGGCAAAAATTGGTCTTTTTTAAACCAATCGATAGAAAATCCAAAATTGTATAACATATGCAATAATCAGCCTGGTAAGTCAATTAGGAGGGGAGATGTAGGGGGTTTCCCCTGTTTGATCTTAAAAAAATGCAGTCTCGTGCATATCCCCCCCTTCCCCTCTATTGAGCTAGCAGATAGAAATTTAACATACAGATTTAGTAGTGGTCCAAGATGTGCATTTTGGTGGTCTCAACTTTTTAGTACAATTGCACCATCTCTCCTCACAGCTTCGAAAACCATTTTTTGAATAGGTTTTCTCGCTATTTGAGTTCATCCCACGCATATTTCTCTTCCTAATTATCAAGTTGTGGGTTTGAAATTTGGCATGTTCGTTCAGTAGAAGCCCTAGATGCGTCTTTTGGGGATTTTGGATACTCATCACAATATCTACCAGAGTCCCTACCACTGTCAAACAAATCCCAGTCGGAGAATATTTTCGTTCCTTCGGCAAAATCAGGCTCATTGAACAAGCCGCAATTATTCCTTCGATTTCATAGTCAGGCTGAAAATGAAAATAACAGAATTTGCTTCGTTTTGCACCTATTGCCCATTTCCATGCATGTAAATTCGTTTTGAAACCAACTTTTTCAAGGGCATAATATTCTTCTTCAATTTTCCTAACAAGCGAATTATTCATTCAAAGTGTAGGATATTTTTGTAGGCGGTACTCGGTTCCATGTAAATTTCGACACCTCTTTCTACCAAACAGCCTATTTAAGACGCTTAGAAGTAGGTATTTTCGGTCACAGAATTCCTAATATTAAAATTAGGACAATCATACGAAGTATTACATTTTATATACGTGAATTTAGAAAATTAAAAAAGGTAAACTATACCCACAGTATAACATTTTCAATACGCATACGATTTACTTATCTAATAATTTTTTCATCGTATTCAGCTCACGTATGAGAGCATTAATGAAACTAATGAATAGATATGAAGGTTCAGATATGCTGCATATCAAGGCAGAAATGCACAGTACATTTGTTAATATTATAATATGAAAAGAATGTACGATGCATGATGAAAGAAGTTTCGAATGTGAAAAATTTCATCGCATATACTATACACATACAACATACCTAGTTACCTACTAAAGCTTATCGTATAATACATAGGTAGGTAGGTAGGTAGGTAGCTATAGGTATATAAGCACGTTAAAATTTGTTCATCACATTACGCACAGTGCATTCGAATTTATCTGCAATCTGGGTCTCTATAAAATGGTATACTAATTTTGAAATTTGCAACGCACAAGCAATAAGTATCTTTGTGATAAAATAGGACACTGAAAATCATTCATTACATATTATGTATAATTTCTATTGTACTACGTAGATATATATATATACGTACAAAAATCTATACTCTTGTATAATAATACCCCATTATTTTATAATATACCTAGCTAGCTACACCAGGCGTAGTAAAACGATATGCATAAAGTCTATCGTGAAAATGGTTTATGTTGTTCCTCCATTTGACGTACTATAACCTACATGAGTAAACATCACACAGATTTGAATATAGGTACTTTTTGTTAGGAGGACGACGACGTTTGATTTATTATTCAACTGCAGTTAGGCTATCCATCATTTACCAACTTTACTGATGGTTTTAAATTAAATCTCAGTTTGTTTGTCACAAAGATGCGCGCAAAATTGTCGCAAAAGGGTTATTTGTTTTACACGTGTACACCAACCATGAACCAACCAACCAACCAACCAAGTTACTCGCAGGTAGACGACTGACTCGACAACGATATTACTATAACAGCCAGCACGTGAAAGAATATCCTGTACACCCATCCTGTGCCGCATCGAATTAAATGGCCGAACGATTTATTTGATTTTTAATTTTTTTTTCCAGCTTTCTAATTGTACCATTGGGAAGGAATTTTTTTTCGCACAAATGGTACCTACATTATAGTCTATAGTAGGTGTACTTATACGGCAAGTACATACAGTGCAGTACAGTGCAGATATTTTAAAAGGACAATGTACACGTATAGTACTATACACATAGGCAGGTCTACGAGAGTTATTTTTCAGCGACGAGACTTCCCTCTCACTGTAGTAGTAGTATATAGAATTTTTTTTTTTTTTTCAGCGTAACTTGAAAATTAATTATTGCTGTATTGTTGACGGTTATGAGAATTTTCCAGTTGAGTTCTTTTTAATCATTAAATACTTACACTTGGTTGGTTCGAACTTTGTGTGCAAGATTGTTCATTGTTCGCAGTCATATATTTTGGTAGTTTGACGCATTCGTTATAATTTTCTATATTAAATATTAAAAATTTATATAGACTTTACGCCTCTCTCCATTTATACGTACATTACATGTATAGGAGAATATATGATGTCACGTACTCTCTCATACTACGTACAATGTACGTCGCCTCGTTTATACGCATATATATTTATACGCAGTAGATATAGTATCCGAGAAATTTTAAAGCACTCTTCAGTACAGTTGATAAAACCCAAAGACACCTTGTTGTCGTGCGTGTAGCTCAGTTTTTGTTGTTAAGTATCAAAGCCTCTAGTCTATAATAATTTGAAAATACGACAAAACTTATTATTGCCTGGAATTATTCATTTGCTGCTACTCGCGAATAAAGTTACGAGTTTGCGCTCGCTACGGAAAAGTAAGTATAAATTAGCACCTATCTGCCTATCTACCTGCCTACCTATGTTTTCGTATACGTACAACTACAAATATATCATACATATGTAGGTATAATATAAGTTCGTAAGTAAGAAATTATTGTCGTTTTGCTAATGGTAAAAACTATCCCAAATGTCACTAAATATATACATACAGGGTGTTTAGAGAAGAGTAGCGAATATTTTGCCGGGTAATTCAGCAATCCAAACAACTTGTATGTAAATAGGTTTATCGACCTTCTGATTTGAAGGGGTAAAATTGAGTACTAGAAAGTGTTATTTTTCTGCAACATGTTTAAACTTTTTAAATAAGCATGTACCATGTAAATTAGCGAAATATTAAAATTTTCCCAATCAGTGGTAGCATAATTCAGACCATCAAAAGCCACATTTGGAACCCCCGCTAAATCTACATGTCAGATTTATACATATATAAGAAATAAATCACAGCTGATGTCTTCACATTGGCAGGGCTGCTCAAACTAAGAAAAACTGACCAAAAAATTACATTTTTCAGGTTGGAGGGGGTGCAATGAGTTTTGAAAGTCCATCCCCCCTCAGATACATTTAGGACTTGTACTGAATCTACATACTAAATTTCAACTTCCTAGCTCAAATTGAAGGAAAGTTGGTATGCGAGGAACAAACTCAAAAAACAAGAAAAACTGACCAAAAAACTGCATTTTTGAGAGTATGAAGGGGTGCAACGAGACAAAAAAGTCGAAACCCCCAAAGACACACTTTGGACCTATAGTAAATCTGAATACTGCATTTCAAATTCCTAGCTCAATTTGGGGGAGGGAGAATATGCGAGGAACAAATTCAAAATATAAGAAAAACTGACCAAAAAACTGCATTTTTAGGGTCTGTGAGGGCGTGAAATCAGATAGAAAAATTTAAACCTCCAAAAGGCACATCTAGCACCTATACTAAATCTACATATAAAATTTCAACTTCCTACCTCAATTTGGAGGAAAGAAAGGGGAGGAAGAGCCTTTTTTAAAGGTCAAAAAGGGGAAAACCCCTCATATCTCCCCTCCTAAAAAACCTAGGAAGCTAATTTTTGGATATGTTATGCAACTTTGAATTGCATATCGATTGGCTCGAAAAGAACAATTTTTGCTAATTTAACCCCTCAGCACCACCTCCCCTAAATTAGGGCATAACTGAATTTCAGACCCAAAGTCCACCCTGCTTTAAAATATCAAACCTGAAGCCAATCCAAATCCATTTCCTAAATTTTATCAATTTTGGTTGTTACTTGAGCAGCGCAAATAATTTTCCCAAAACGGATTTTATTGATATTTATCTCGCCCCTTCTCCCATCTTTTGTAAGTTGATAGAATGTAGTAGTCTGGTTTTCATGGACAATATGACATAGAAAATCAGGCCAATTATGCTTTTCACTGATTACTGAGCAGTTGCTGGTCAGAAATGAACTATAGATTCAGAACTGATTTTGGTTCTGGTTCTGGTTCTAGTTTCAATAGTTTGGTATTAGTTTTGATCTGGTTCTAGTTCTCATTTTATTGATTTTTATTGCCAAACGTTAGTTCTGGTTTCATTTCAGTTTTGGTTCTTGTACAAAAATACAACCCGTCTAGAAAATGATGTAACTTAGAAAAAAATCATGTGAAATTCGGAGCGCAATTAGTGGTTTTTCGGTAAATTATTTGTTCTTAAATAAAAGTGAACCTTTTCCTATTGGGATCACTTAATCCGCAACCCACTAATAAAAAGTAGAAAAATTCCACCCTTATAGGAATTTTTTGTTTACCCAGTTGAAGAAATAGGGTAGCATATAATCATTAGTTTTGAGGGTAAAAGACAGGCAAAATCGTTCATAATAAAAGCTTCCGATTCTCAAGCAAACCGGATAGACGAACCGGATAAACGGTTACTATCAGAATCGAAAATCTGATTCGGAAAAGCGGATGTTTGTTTAACTCTACTTTTGATGAGCTTGAATGCTCACAAAGAGAATTTCCCATTCAGGGCTGTAAATGGTATTTATCGATAAGATATCGATAGTATTTTTTTCTATTTTGTCTACGAGGATCGCTATAGTGCGTGACTTTTTTTGTAAATTTTTGCCACTGTATAGAAAAATCCTACTGCCCATAAACGGAAAATTCTGCTTAATGATATTTAATGGTACTTCAATTTATATTGATGTCAATTGATATATTGATATCCAAATTTTCTTTTACAAACCTGTTCCCATTTCCTTTGAGTGGGTATTACGATCCCAGTGTTTTTATTTTGAACTATTTTATTATCATTTATCTATTGTAAATATTTAATTATTCAGCATCACTTGCGCCAGCTCAAGTAGTCTTGCTCTAACTGATTTTTAAAAAGATTCCGAAAAAATTGCGATCAATTTAAAATTATGGACCAGGAAAAATGTTTTCAATTTTTTTTTTTTATGTTGACCCCTTTTTCAACAATGTCGATATTTTTGTCAAATGCGTTATTTAGCCAGCTGGAATATCTACATATCAAAAATAGCACTTTACAGTACATTATTTTCCCCTTAAAATTGAAAGATAGGCAAATATTCGTACACATATGTGGTTTTGGTTGCTATACCGCCTGGAAAAATATTCGTAACTGGTCATAAAACACACAGTATGATGTGCAGAACTCGTTACAAATATAAAAACCCGAATGCTAATTGCAAATGGATGTAAAATTCAGGTCGAATTTCACGTATGCTTCAAAAAAAAAAAAAAAATAATAACAAAATAGACGCGTAAAAATACAGAGTTTAAAATATATAATTTCAAAACAAAGCAAAAAAATTAATAGACAACGATGGTTTAAATCTACCGGTAAATGAAGTATAAATAACGCACTTGAAAGTTTCGTATGCTTATTCGGCCATATTTTGAAGCGTAGCATATCGCCTGTACTTTACATAGTACAACTTTACAGCAGCAATGTTCCGGGGTATTATAAACACCCGCCGAAAGTATGCCCATGCCCTATTTATTATACATGGTAGAAGAAAATTCGCCTGTTCCCTGTTTCGCTTCTATGGTGTGCGTCATTATTTCAACGTTTCTACGTAGTATAAGTATATGAAATACCATTAAGGCAATTACATCCGGAGAGTTATTAAAGCCGATAGCTCGTAAAGGTTTAACATTTCCACGATAATTTTGTCTTTCGTAGCGTCTATAAATTTTAATAAGTTACAATTCTTTGAGGCGAATTTCAATTTCAAAAGGGATATTTCGCAGTCGAATATTCAATTCGTTTCCCTCCGTACTTCTTTTTTTCGATATATTTTTACTTTTTAGCTTTCATTTGTCGAATGTTTTACATTTCAAAAGAATATCGTCTAAATTACCTCAACACTGTTTGAAAAGCGCTCTCTTTTTTTTACCCCTCCCAACGCATCCCTCCTTTCTTCTTTACACCTTGTGAGATTGCACACATTGCTAAATTGAAACTAGGCTGTTTGATGAAGCGAATTTACTTCTTTTTTTTTATCTCTTCTTTTTTTTTTTCTCTCCCTTTTTTTTTTTTTTTTTTTTTTACTTTTTAGTTCTGCGCAAATAATTGGTCGTTTTGAAACCGCATACTAATTGACTTGGTGCAATTTGTTGTAATACTTGGGTTTAATTACCGCAAGGTTGTTGGGGTTTTTATTTTTTTGATGAATTTCCTCTCGTTCGAAGGTAAAGTAACTATTGTTATTTGAAGTATTTAATTAGATATAAAAGGATCAAAAATGAAGAAAGGATTTTTTTAACGGTTTGGACTTTTTTCAAGCATTGATTAAAAGGTAGTAAAATATTCGAATTACAAATTGTACCGGTAAATGAATAGAACAAATGATGGTAAAAAGGAAAATTCGGCCGTTACAAATGAATTTGTAAAGCTACGGTTTTTTTTTCCTCGTCTATGGCACGACGATGTTTTACGAAATGCGGGTTTTAGATTCCGTATCAAGATAACAATTACGAACGACTATGGAACTGGCTAGTGTTTAATGTATTGCATCCATAAAGCCAAAAGGTTACATCTACAGCTGCCAAACTGCGTCTCAAGTCTTTCTGAATTTTAGAAAGACGCGTCATTTCAGTTTACTTTTCTATTTTCTATTTATTCCGCAATTTAATATAAATTAATTAAACTTAATTGCTGCTAAAATTTCATACGTCTATCCTGCACTTGGTATTCTACATAAATTGGTATATATTTTTTAAGAAAGAGAAACTTTTCTCTGTTTGTTCCAAATGATCCGGGAACCGAATTTTTTTACACTTCAAATTCTTCCAATATTCGATTTCTTGTCAACCAGTTTGATTTTGACTCGCTTTCTACCGATTCGCCAAATTTATGTAATTCTTGAATTTCTATACTCTAAATCATTACCATTCTTATGTCTTTTAATTCATCTCTAAATTAATCCTCACTAAATCTACGTACCAAATTCCAACTTCCTTGATCAATTTGGAGGAGGGGAGTTGTGTGAGGAGGAAACTCAAACATTATGGAAACCCGGGTAAAAAAACATATTTCTGGGCTATGAGGAGGCGCAATAGATATGAAAAGTCGAGACTACCAAAAGGCACATCTTAGGCCCTTACTAAGTCTACAAATCAAATTTTAACTTCCTAGCTCAATTCGGAGAGGAGATTGGGAAGGAACAGCCCTTTTTCAAGGTCAGAATAGGGAAAATCCCTTACATCTCTTCTCCTAATTGACCTAGAAAACTAATCTTTAGATATGTTATACAATTTTAGATTATCTATCGATTGGCTTACAAAGAAACAATTTTTGACATTTTGACCATTCAGCATCCCCTCCTTCAAATTTGAGCACAACTGGATTTTGACCAAGGGTTATCCTCACTTCGAGGTGCGTTGTAATGGACCATGTAAGCCCAACAAAAATTATTCGCAATTTTTTTCGGCTTTTTAATAAGCACAAAATCGTGTATAAAAAAAGAAAAAATCGTATATTTTTGAATTTTTTTGCACGAGAAATAGCAAAAAATAAAAATTTTATTGCTTTACTGCGAGAAATGATGACATTTTTCATTCTTATTTTCATTTTTTCATCTGAAAAAAAAATTCAAAATTAAATTTTTTTTCTATTTTTACATATGATCTTATACCCTCTAAAAAACGGAATAAAATTGCATAACTTACTATCAAGTACTAGAAATTTCAAAGAAAAATCTATTTTTAACTTGATTTTTTATGTCATACTGTCAATGGAGGATGATTGAGAGGGGGGGGGGGAAAGAAATTGACAAAATCCGTTTTGTTATTCTAAAAAGACCATTACGACTATTTTTGACCATGTTAGATATTTATTTTTTTTCGCCAAAACTAAAAATCATTTGCTCATCTCGATATCGACCAAAATCAATCAAATTTGGAAAATAGACTTCGATTAGCGGAAGATTTTAAATTCTGGAGTGGGGGTTGATCTCAGGGCAAATTTCAATTATGCTCAAACTTGGAGGAGAGGGTGCTGAGGAGTTAAAATTTGGAAAATTATTCGTTTTTAGCCAATTGACAGGCAGTCCAAAGTTGCTTAACATATCCAAAAATCAGCCTCCTAGGCCAATTGGGAAGCAGGAAATGATGTTCTTCCCCTTTTTTGACCTTCAGCAAGGGCTGTTCTTCTTTTATCTCTCATCTGAATTGAGTTTGGAAGTTTAAATTTGGTCTATAGACTTAGTAAGGGCCAGAGTTTACATTTTTCAGTTTTAACGCACCCCCTCCCACCGCACAGCCCCAAAAATTCATTTTTTTGGTCGATTTTCCTCATTTTTGAAGCATGTTCCTCGCACAACTCCCATCCAAACTGAACAAGGAAGTTAAAATTTGACAATTTTCAGTCTTATTGCAACCCATTTCCTCCCGAACCACAAAAAAGTAATTTTTTGTCGGGTTTTCACATTTTTTGAGTTGTTTCTCGCACCCCCCTCCTTTGAAATTTGGTATGTAGATTCAGTTTCAGTCCTAGATACGCATTTTGGTGATGTCGACTTTCCAGCTCAAGAAGAAAGTATTTTCAATTCACATAATTATAATATTTCACGAAAATTAGGCTGAAAAACATTATTTTGGTACGTTTTTTTTTCTAAATTTTCGAGTCAATTTTGTAATTTTAAGAAGTGGGAGAATGCGATTCACTGATCAAGATAAAAACTTCTATTTTGATCGATTTAATTAGCCCGAAAATATTGATTTTTTTATAGTAACTGAAACAGTAACTATATAACCCGTTTCAATTAACACTCCCGCATAATGAATTAGTTTTTCTTCTGGTAAAACAAAAATGGAAAAAATTAAGACTAAAAATATCTCGAATCGACTAACTTCTACTCAAATCAAGTGGCTAGCAAAACTAAAACATCCCTCGCGAATATCTTGTAAACTGAGCATCCAAGAAAAATATCAAACAAGGGAGAAGGAAACATTGCACTCTCTAATTTTACTCTTCATCATTTTTTTTCACGAGACACTGCTCTCCCAGGAAATTCATTTTATGACGAGGAGGACGCGCCGGATAGCGAAAAAGTAAATTACAACGTTCAACATTTCACTTCGCTATTACTTGTATCAAAACACAAGAACAAAACTTTTTAAAAACGTGTTATCCAACGGGGTCTACTACAAGAGCACCCTGAACAGTGATTAGGACGAGCGGAGATTTTTTTACGTTACTTTCAAGTTTCAACTTTCGAATACAATTTTCATTCTCGTATCATATTCAAGCTAGCGAGAGAGAGAGAGAGAGAGAGAGAGAGAGAGAGAGAGAGAGAAAGAGAGAAAAAAACCCTCGCTAAATTGTAATTTCTGCTCAAATATAAACGATATCGAGAGCAGTGGGTATACTACATCCAAACAAATCGATATAACTAACAGATATTTTACGATAATTCGCCAGTAAAATAAGCCAAACGCCATAAAATAGCAAACGATTTAATGTTGCTTACAAAACCGCTCATTTCTGCCAAAATCACGGCCAAAATTTCATATTGAAAAAAACTAACTTGGCGTGAAAACTTTCGAGGCAAAAGTTTCGAGTCGACGTAACCGCAAAATTTACTTTTGCCGCACAAACATGGCTTTCAACAACGAATCACAACTTATATAAGTATACCATGTGTATCATTTCCATTGCTCTACTTTACACATTGAATTACATCGTCGCTTTCGTCATTTTATACTCTTAATAAACACGCTTCAGACATCTATAAAATTATTCACACAGCGCCATGTTATACGGTAACGTTGTCACAGACTGTGACTGGTACGCGGCTATCTGGCTAAAATATCTATGTTCCTATGTATTTGTCGAGTCGAGTCGAGTAACCAACCGTTATTCTGCAGTTTCCGCACTTTTTTCTTTACGTCGCGTCATTTTGTTGTGTCGCTGTCTTCTTGACCAAACAGCACGATGCTTGTAACATTTTCAAAAATAAAGTATCACAACTGCTGCGATCGATACGAGTGTACGTGTAAATCTGAATATTATGTATTGTACGAAGAGCGAAGTGATATTTTATTATACGTAGGTCTAGGTAGCGATGATGATAATAATAATGTTAATGTACAACCCATCAGCATCAGTCGTGGAAATTAACATGGGTATTGCTATACAGAGATCTATAGTACACATAGAGGCGAATTCAACATACCCACTAGGAGCTCCACTTTTCTCCAGAGGTGACGCTGCACAGAGATATCTAAAAATTGAACAAATGAACGACTTGAAAATTTTAATCCAATCGTTAATCCAATTGATGAACCTTGTAGATAAAAATTATCCGTACGAATTTTTTCATATACACGTTTCGGCTATCTACATTATTGAAGGGACAGCAGTCGTTTGAATTTTATCAGCTCCTTCAAATAATCAAAATAGGCAAATTTTGTACATGACTAAAAATACTGCAGAAGTTGCCTACTATAAGTTCCACTATTCAAATCAACGATCAAAGCGAACTTTTCATTCTAAAATTTTTTACCCAGGGGTAAATGAGGCAAGGTTAGATTTTGAAAATAAAAAATTTGTCCAAATGGTAGTTCTGAACAGTGAACCTTGTAGTAGGTGAGTTTTGCAGCATTTTTGGTTATGTACAAAATTTGCCTATTTTGATTATTTGAATGGGATTATAAAATTTAAACGAATGTTGCCCCTATGATAATGGAGATAGACAAAATGTGTACATGACTAAATTTGTAGGAAAAATTTATGTTTAGATTGAAATTTTGAAGTTGCTAATTTGTTCAATTTTCTGATGCATGCACAGCGTCACCTCTGGTTTCAAGCAAGTACGTCGAATTCGTCTCTATGTGCACTGAAGATCTATGCTAATACCTTCCTCGATTTCCATGACTCCTGTGGCAGGTTTCAATGCAGCAAAATTTAGCATACAATGGAATTGTTATCTTGGAGATTTTTGTTGTAAATTGTTCTAAAAGGTTCCAATAAACACCCACTCCCCAACCTTACACCGATAACCGTTTGACAGCTTCCTGGGGCGCGGGTGAGGGGGGGGAGTGTTAACGTGTCCCAAAATTCAGCTTTTGCTCCAAATATTGAAAGGTAAGTAAGATTCCTGACAAAATTCGCATTTAAGATAACCAAACTAGATCAATTTTACATTAAAGTAGGATCCAGGGGTGGGGGTGCAAAAATAATGTAATTTTTACCGACCTATCAGTCTGAGCTCCTCTCTATCCAAGATCTTCTCTAAATTATTGGAAAACAGAATAAAGGGGGGTCTTATGAGTCAGCAGCCAGTGGAGCAAGCAGGGTTCAGGAGGGGTTTTTCCACTACAGATCATCTTTTTACGCTAAATCAAGTGATCGAGAAAGCGGAGGAATATCAGATCGACCTCCACCTTGCCTTTGTTGATTTTAGAAAGGCTTTCGACTCCATTAACCACGAATTCATGTTAAATGCTTTAAAAAACCAGGGGGTACCTCACATATATATCAAAATTATCAAAGACATGTATACAGATCTCAAGGGAAGAGTTATTACAGATGTAAAAGGGGAACTATTTGGAATTAGGAAAGGGGTAAAACAAGGCGATCCATTGTCTCCAATAATCTT